>BJCM01215575.1:0-22155 GCA_018326385.1 Flaveria bidentis | reverse complement strand
ATATGTCTCGCGGATAGGTAGGAAGTGAGCACTCTTCGTCAGACGGTCGACAATCACCCATATGGCATCGTACCCTTTCGGAGTACGTGGCAACTTCGTTATGAAATCCATGGTGATGTGCTCCCACTTCCATTCCGGTATATCCAAAGGTTGGATCTTCCCACACGGCTTCTGATGCTCCGCCTTCACCTGTAAGAAAGTAAGGCACCTACTCACGTACTCCACCACATCACGCTTCATACCGGTCACCAAAAATCTTTCTTCATATCTTGATACATTTTTATGGCACCAGGATGAATGGAGTATCGAGTCTTGTGCGCTTCATCCATAATCCTCACACGTAGATCCCCGAAACGAGGAATCCACACCCGTCCAAACCGAGTTTTAACACCAAGTGTGTTTTCACCCAATTCCCCAACCAGATCTCTCATCATTTCAGAGCTAAAATGATATTCTCTCAGTGCCTCATCTTGAAACTCTTTTACTTGCTTCATCACATCGGAGGTCATGATCAGTTGATATGCTTTCACCCGAATTGGCTCGGGCCTATACTTTCGGCTAAGAGCATCAGCCACCACGTTGGCTTTGCCCGGATGATAGTGGATCTCGCAATCATAGTCTTTTATGAGCTCCAACCACCTCCTCTGCCTCATGTTCAGATCTTTTTGCTCGAAGAAGTACTTCAAGATCTTGTGGTCAGTGAAAATGGTGCACTTCGTCCCGTAGAGATAGTGCATCCATATCTTCAATGCAAAGACCACGACTGTTACCTCCAATTCATGAGTGGGATAATTGACCTCATGAACTTTTAACTGTCGGGATGCATAGGATATAACCTTCCCTCTATGCATTAGCACACACCCAACCCTAAGTAGGAAACATCTGAATAAACCACCAAATCATCGCTTCCTTCGGGTAATGACAGAACAGGAGCTTGAGTCAACCTTGCCTTTAACTCCTCGAATGCTTGCTCTTGAGCTTGACCCCATATAAACCTGACATCCTTTCGGGTCAATTTGGTTAGTGGAGAAGCGATCTTGGAAAAGTCTTGAATGAACCTTCGATAATATCCCGCCAACCCCAAGAAACTACGAATCTCGGATGGCGTTTTCGGGGACTTCCATTGCATCACTGCCTCCACCTTTGTGGGGTCTACCATAATCCCGTCAGGATTCACCACATGACCCAAGAATTGAACTTCGCACAACCAGAACGCGCACTTGGAGAATTTGGCATACAACCAGAACGCGCATTGACTACTGTTCAGGCGCATGAGATACACTTATCATTTCTCAGGCAAATTTCAGGCGCATAGGCTACTGTTCAGACGCATGGGTTACACTTAAATTCTTCTAAGGCATTCCCAGGTGCATGAGCCTTATCTAGGCGCATGAACCTTCTGTGTAACATGTTTCCAGGATGTTTTCGAACCGAATCATCAAACCTATCTGTTCTAAGCTTACCAGGGCTACTCTAAACATGAAAAACCTATAAGCATCCAAAAATCATCATCCAACATGCATAATACATACGGGTATACATACATAAACATTGTAAAATCATTTTAATACATTTTCAGCCCCAAAGAGAGTTTAAAATAAGTAAAAATCGGGGTCTAGAACTCACCTGGTGCAACTTGGGTGTTTCTTCCTTCTAACCCGCTTGCAAATAAGTTCAAACACCTAAAAACACACCAAAACACGCACACACAGACACACACAGACACACACAGACACACACAGACACACACACAAGCATATAAGCACATAAGCATGTAACCGAGACAAAAACCCAACATGAACACTTAAAACTTCGAATTCTTACCTTGAATTCAGTTTCTCTTCTTCTTCTTCTCTTCAATCGAGAGTTCTGATCTCTTCCTTTCTCTTTCTCTCTAAAACCGAAGTGAAAGGTGATGTGAAAAGAGGGTGGGCGGCCATTCCCACTTTTACACCAACTTTTCAAAGATTTTGTCTTTTTTACACATTTAACCCCTTAACTTGGGTTTATTGATATTTCCTTTCTTTATTCTTCAACTCTTATTCTTTCTTTTCTTTTTAAGAAATAACCAGGTGTTACACTTTGGACTCATCTACCTTGATAAGGTTTGTCCCACCATCCCATCTATGGACGTGCAATTTGCCTAAGCCGTCCCTTTTAACACATTCGGAGACTCAACATATTTGATGAGGCTTGTCTCACCATCCGAATGACATAATAGACTAATAGTGACTCTGATAGCATTATTGTCTGTTTTTCCCACAGCCCACGGGTAACTTACAAATTTGTTTTTAGTTGGCCGGGTGAAAACTTCCTATGTAGGTTATCCATCCGTGTATTGCTGTCACCTGAGCACAACTAATTGTGAAATTCTCCTCTTATTCACAACCAATATGCTCAAAACGCGTTGATGATATTTGAGGCATGATTTCTTATGAAGTAGGAATCTGTCATGTTCACAACCGATGTGTAATTTGCCTATGGTATTATACAAACTTATTTCACCATGAGTCGACACGTGACGGATAAAGATACTCCTTTATTTTAATTTTGTTAAAGGACAGTAATAAGTTGCAATTTGTTGTTTGAATCGCCTTTTTGGTTTAAAACCAAATCAAATTTAAACTCGGTTAAGAAACTTAATGAACCATTAACAACAGTTTGATTAACCTTGTTTTTATTAAAAATGAAAAGCCCACGCTACAAAACCAAAATGAAACCAAACCACTAGTAAAAGTTTCGTTTTAAGTTCCAACAGTTCTATTTTGGTTTTTATGATCCAAAATCATAACTAACGGTTTGACTTATGATTTTCATTGATTTAAAGCTGTTATCAACAACAATGTTGTAAAAATCGCTAGGCACTATTCGGGCGGTGGGGTTCCGATTAACGATTAATCGAGAGTAATCGGGATTATTTGGATTGGAATTTTTATGTATAATTCAGTTTTATACATAAATACACACATTTTCATATGTAAGTTTAATTAAAAAAAAGCCAGTTTTATATATAAATACACATATTTGGCCTAAATATCCAAGTCTAAGCCGGAATTTTTCAGTTTTTGGTCGGATTTCTTGAAGTTCGCCTGAAAGTCGTCAGAACCCTACCAGAATTTCGCAGGAATCACAGATTTTTGGCCGATTACGACCGCCTAGGTCCGATTTTGACATCCGTTGACCGCCTAACGATTAATTGACCGATTAGCACAAAATTACAAGGTGATACCCCGATTTTCGATTAATCGCCGATTAATCCCGATTTTTTCAACACTAATCTACAATATGGCTTACGGTTTTCAATAATCTAAAACATTGCTTACAAATCGAGCCACGCGTAACTACTCGAATAAACTCATTAAAAACTGAAATCGAGCTAAACTTAAATAAATTCAATCCTATATTGTAACTCACTTAATAAGCTTCACATATCAAGCTATACTAGTTTCATGAGCCTAAAAGGGTGTATTAAAAAAAATTATATGCATAAATAATTAAAATAACTATATAATAAATAAATAACAAAATGAATTAAGCCAAAGCTGAACATGTATGCAAAAGCTACTCATGGCTCTAGTTATTTCAATTTATGCTCGAGCTAACTCAAAGAGTCAGCTAAAATTAAACAAACTCAAGTTCAACATAACTTATTTACACCCTAAAACCCATATAATTAAAATCACTAGTGCTTGGGTACTCGGGACAAGGTTTAGTTTATTATCGTACACATACAACCATCCATTTTATGCCATCAAATATCTTGAAAATTTATGATATTAACCATTTTACAAGCTACTACAAAAGCTATGCACTTATAAATGATTTTTTTAAAAAGAAATGAGCTTAATATTAGTAGTAGTTGTAGTAGTGAATAAATAATTTATTAAATGGAGTCGTTCATTTACTGAAATCCGACAAGAGTGAAAGAAAACATCTAAAAAACAACTTTTTACAAGACCCATAAAGCACAATTTATTGAATTACATATGTGTTACAACATACATGATAACTTGAGGTGTGTTACATATGGTAGTTTGACGTGTGATATTTATAATCATGTACAATTCATCATCCATAAAAGGGAAATGACGCATCATTCTAACTTTAATTTAAAAGTTACAACTACAAACACTTTAATATAACTTTTAATAGTATGTTTGCTCTTTTTTAATAGATGAACTTATATCATATCTATATTTAAAAGGTTTTTAGTTTAAAATTCAAAGAATGTATAGCTGGCAGAACTCTGGTACCCAACCATGAACCATGATCTCGTTTTTGCACTTCAATTTTGCCCAAGATTTTATTAATTTCTTCATTTGGATATTTTATTTTCTACAAACTATATATAAAAAGATATGTTAAATACAAAACCAATTTTAAGTAAAGCTAAAAACAACTTATAAACACGTATATCTGTCACTATAAGAGTCATGCATAAGACGTTTATATAACATCTGTTCGTTTCTCTTCCACCATATATAATCACACCGAATATTAGAAAGATAGAAAAAAACAAGGAATTATTTATCTTTTATCTTTAATAATTTAAACAATTAAAAGAGACAAGCATGTAATCCATATTGTTTTTTGTTTAACTTTATTAAAATTCAAAAAATAAAAATATATGAACAAATTAGTTTGCTTGTTTAATAACTGCACATATGTGGAAAATATAACAGTATATGTAACATATATGAAATATATGAACAAACTAGTTTGATGGTTTTCTTAATATACATAACTACGTGTCTACACACATAAGAAGTATAAAATTTAAAAAATTATAAACCATTGATATATATATATACTATTTGGTCTAGATTTGTAAAAATATAACGTTTTGAAATGAATATATATCTATACGTACTGTATATACATATATCAAATATAAAACACTTAATTCATGAAATGTCAGGAGACATCCAACCTCATATCCAGTGTCATTTACACCGATCCTAACCAAAAGGCATATGAACACATTAAATGATAACTATACTTTACTATTCAGTTTTTACCTAAAAAGTTCGAAATGACATAAATAAAATTCAAGGACTTCTAAAATGAAAAAGGTTTTAATTTGACATTTTTCTAACAGTTTGTTGAAGAGTTTTCGGTTAGAAGAACATACGTAAAGTAGGTTTAAAATTGTTATTATACACAATCAACAATAAAAATGTATTATTAAACATTGGCAAAAATAAAATAAAATAAATAAACATACATATATTGTGAGCTATTTGAGACAACTAGCTAAAAACTCAAATCGGATCCAACTTAGATAAAGGCTCATAAGCTCGAGCCTAGGTTTCATGTAGCAAGCTCAATTAGGCTTCTAAGGCTAAACTTATCATATATGCATCATTACAATAAAATTATATGTGTGTGAGGACAATTTTTTACAGAGATTAATTGCATTGGAAGTTTATATGGAATTATTCAAACTTATACACACATGAATTTTTAAAACCTATATATAAATTTTTAAAACCTATATAGAGTAAATTATTATTTTGACCCTTGGGGTTAAGGCCATTTAACCTTGTTAGCTTAAAAAATCATTTAACCTTATAAAAAGATATGAGTTTTTAATTCTTTTGTTTTTTCGTATACGTCTTTTCCAAAATCATTAGTTTTTCAAAAAAAAGTTAGTCTTTCAACCATTGTAATGTATTTTGTTTCATTATACAATACAACTTAGAGATTTTATTACTATTTTAGTTTTCTATCGTTTTTTATAAACTTATTTTTCAAAATCATTCGTTAGAAATCTTTCATTAATTTATACAATACAAGTTATAATATATTTTAAAACTTTGATACTTTTAAAACCTTTCATTGAATTATACAATCGCTTTTAACTTCGTTTCTTTTTAGAACCGTTCATTTCTTAACGTTTTTTCTTAAAGATTTTTATATTGTATAAACGTATTTAATTGTTCTTTTTTAAAATCATTCATTTGCTTAAAACTGTTCGTTTTTTATTTACCACGTATTTCTAAAATCATTTATTTTTAGCATTTTTTTGCTAACGATTATAAGTAAGTAATACAATATGATATATATTTTAACCATTATATTTCTAATGGTTATTTTTGTAACGGTTATGTTTCTAAGTTGTATAATTTATTAACTTTTTTATCAAGTTAAAATTTCTATCTTGTATTGTATAATAAAATTAAATATTTAAAAAATGACGAACAATATGAAAAAAAGTTAAAAAATGACTGAGTTTGGAAAACACATTTATAAAAACAAAATCTTTAAGTAAAACATATTCACTTTTATATTTATAATACATTTTATTAAATAATAATCATAAAAATTATAATAGTAACAAAATCACAAAAAAATGTTTCTATTGTATTGTTTAATGAAACAATAGATTTTAAAAGGACGAACGATATAAAATTCAAAAGCTTTAATTAAAACTTAATTATTTTTATATTTATAACATGTTTTATTAGATAATAAACATAAGAATAACAAAAAACCAAAATAAAAATAAATTTTTTAAGTCTGTATTGAAGTGAAAGATTTAAACTTTTTTTGAAAAACAAATTATTTTAGAATGTCGTTTATAAAAAACAAAAGCTTTATATAGGATGTATTTATTTTTATATTTACATGGTGATTAATTACATAATGATTAAAATAAAAACGAATAATCAAATAACAAAGAAACCAAAGTACAAATAAAAAATTTACAAAAATGATATTAAAAACATTTTAAAAATATACAAATAAAAAATATCATAATAATAGAAAAAAAGAATATGGTAAGAGTTGTTTTTGTAAATTTGAGTTATTTTGTAATTTACAAAAATAACCCCTGAGATATAAATGGACGAAAATACCCTTAGACTAAACAGAACAAACTAACAGAGTTAGTATTAAAGGCAAAATTGTTACAACATACAACCCTAAGGTTTGATATGTTAAAAGATTTCTTTTTGGGCTAATAAAGTTAAATAGCCCTTAACCCCAAGGTCCAAAATAGTAATTTACTCCCGATATTATGGCCGGTTAATTGACATCACAACAGTTACCCAACGATTTATTCACTAATTAATCCTGATTTTACAACACCGTTGGTAATGTTGCTTTGATCTTGAGGTCATGGGCCTTCAAGCCGTTGAAAAAAGCCTCTACCACATAATGTAGGTTATGATACATCATCAAATTGTGAAACTACCCAACCACTCTCCGGCCTATGCACAAAACGGATGCTAAAATAAGTGCCTGGTACACCCTTTTTGTATGTGTGTGCAAACCTATAAATTTATATAACTAAAAAATTAAAAGCGAAGACAACATATGTTTAAGCCTCAAATTACTCACGAACCAAACTTGGGCCTTAAACATAGAGGGTAAGTTGAGCCTTGACCTTGACACACTAATAATCAGATTAAAACATTAGTTAATGCAGTTATAGAACTATAATACCAACAAATCATGTTGCTAATTGCTATTATATGATATTAGCCTGTTTAACCAATGTATTTGACCATGGTTTAACATTCTAACTGATTTTTAAACAACAGATAATAAGAGAGATATGTGGGCCGTTGTTGTGGATCGGATATATATTATTCTCTTGGTAAAAAAGAGTAAAATATTGTTTATAAAAAGGTGAAGACATGTGCAATAACTTCTCTTTAAATTCACTATACAAACTTACAAAGTACATACATAAGATATGAATGTGATGAGTGAATGACACGACCAACCACTTATGTCTGACATCAAAACCATAAAAGAAATCGAGTCAAATGGTTGAAAAATGAGAAGTCATACAAATGTACTCTAATGATGATGTTTAAATCATTTTCCCTATATGGTTTAATAGTTTAGAAAACTTGTTCGACTCATTTGATCTAGGCCTAATTAACTATTTCATTTGACCTGTTTGAGAATTCATAAAACCAGCAAATAAACAAAGAATCAGGGTTCGATGGGCGACTCATCTGACCATCACGCTGCCTTTAAATATGCTAAGTTTCTATGAGAATTCATAAAACCAGCAAATAAACAAACAACTTTGTTGGCAGAAATGGTTATAACAGAGGCATCATCGACTCATCGTATCACGACCACCTGCTACGAGGATGCAAAATATGGGAGAGTTGGGTCGGGTTGGGTAACTAGGTCAAATCCGGTTGAAATGGGCCGGGCTGGGAGGATCCACAGATACTTTTACATTCATTTTATAAAGATTTATAGATAAAGAATGAGTTAATTGGATTAAAAAAATAATACAATCATAATGGGAATACATGAGGAAATCAATTTTGGATTTGATTTGTACCCCTTTAGTTCTAAATTTTAATATAATCCATTTAATAAAACAAAACCCAAATTGACCCATTTATAAGTAAACAAACAAACACATAATACCCCACTCATAAAAGTAGGGTCTGGGAGGTGAGACGATAGTAAACCTTACATCTATCTACGAGATGGAGAGGTTGCTACCCATAAGACCTAATCGAGTCGAATTTTCCAATTTTGAAATAATAACCATGGCACCAGGGTTGTTATATCCAGATTGTTAGGAAGGTAACATAAATGCTCACAAAATACAAACAACATATACTTACTAAAAGTCGAATACATTTAATACGTTGTGTCAGTTAAAAAAATGTATCTATATTACAGAAGGATGGGTGTCGGTTATGTACGATGACAAGTTAAAGAGCATATTAAACACACTAGTGATTTAAAAAAAACATGTCAAATGGTTAAATTACAAAAAGAATAAAGATAGTTATGAATAAGGATTTTGACAGATTTTCTTGCACTTATCAACTCAGCCTGATAATGAGATGAATGCATTTCATTAAAAGAGTAATGTTAACAATCATCTATGTTAAGGTTTGCAATCAAGTTGAATACAGGTTATTACAAGTCAAGGGATTTTGCTAGTGAAATTCAGACATCAATTCAACATGTGTATGGAAAAACAGGTGAGTGAAACAGGTCTGGTGATGCAAAACAGTATAATAAAAGTCTGAATGGGCCCATATTAAAATCTCTGGTAAGAATTGTCTGATCCTTAGGAGTTAATAGCTAAATGGGCCAAGATGTAACATTTTCAATTCCTTTTATTTGCAATGACTTGTCTCAGATCCTTAGGAGTTAACAGGTACATAACAATCTCTATATGAGAAATTATCATAGCAAGTTTTAAAATTGTTTCAATGAGATCACTCATGCATATTTTACTTGAATTAACCATCAAATCGAGTCATCATCGGATTTTTTTTTTGTCACGAAAGAAAGAAAGGGAATATGTGGGGGTCGGGATTTCCAATATATGTAATTATTTTAAAAAATTAATGTTAATTATTAAAAAATACTTATAATCCATGTCAACGCTCCACATCAGCATAAGAAAAGAAAAAAATATATACTGATTGAAACAAAAATAATAACATGCTAGAAACATGTTAGAACCTATAATTTAAATAAAACATGAAAACTAAGTGATTTAATTGGAACACTTTTTTAAACTTAAGTCATCTAATTGGAACACTTCTAACACCTTGTTAATATTGTTAATTTACCCCTTTGTTATGGAGTGTGTGAGAAACTTTCATTTACTATTAAAAAATTAGTTTACATTAACCGCTCCATGTTGCCTTAAACTGTTTCTTTAAAACACAAAAGGATACCCACCAGGAGACTTGTTCTTTATATTATTCTAGTCTATATGGAAAAGAGATGGAAAAGGAACATAGGAAAAATGAGATTATAAGCACTTCATTCAAATATATGAATTATTACCATTTTTTATTATGTAAACACCTGAAATGATGATCCTATAATTCTATTACTATATGGTTAACTGGCATGGGATGTTAATCCTACTTCAGATGATTCCCCTTATATTTACTAAAATCGTTAGACTTTAGTCAGGCGGCGAGATACCGACTAGTGATTAATCGGAATTAATCGGTTTGGAGATTTTTTACGTATTTTATTTTATAAATTATATATATAGTTAAGATTTGTATAATTCAAACATAAATAATTAAAAATAAAAATTAAGTACTTTAAAGATCAAATACTTCAAAAATTAGAAGATCAAATAGTTTAAAATTGAGTAAATGGGTCAGATTTATAAGTTAATATGGTGGTTGGTCGCAGGTGGAGGTTGACTTTTAGGGGCCGGTCAATGTCAGTTAGGTTTAGAATTAAGTAAATGGATCAGAATTATAAGTTAAAAAGCACTAATGTTTGCGTTGACCGATTTTGACCATCTAGGAAAATTGCTCCGATTATTGCCGACTACCGATTTTTTTGTACCCATTAGCTGAAATCGACAAGGTAATGGGATAACTATCGATTAATCCCCGATTGATCGGCCACCTAGGCCTATTTTTACGACACTGGTGCATACAGTGTTGTGATTCTGTCATATATGTACTAAAACTATTCCTGAAACAAAAGAACTTAAAACTTTAGATGTTCCAATGAACCAACAGGAGAAAAATCAATGCTCCTAGAGACAATGGTAGCTTGTAATCCTATAATTCCATATTATAACACACCACTCTTCACCTGTATACTTAAAGAACAAAAACAGTTCTAAAACAATAATATTTCTCTTATTCCATTACATTACCACATGGGTATTTAGGCTGCGAATTGCACACAGTATCTGCAGCTCACTGTCACCGAGTCACTGATCTAAGCAAACCATCGCGTATCAATCGCGTGCAGTTCAAGAGACAATTGGTACAACTAAAACAGCATACTCGATCTGTATTAAACGTTAACTAACTAACCATCTTCATCACTCGCCGACGAAACCAATGAAACTTCAACCCCGTTAACAACATAAATTTGAGAAATTATATAAGTAACACATGAATTAGTAACAATGTAAATTATACCTTCACTTAATAGCATAAGTGCATATTATAACATCTGAGAAATTAAAATAGTCTGGAGTTTATTCCACAACTGTAAGCATTACAAAACAAAGTAGAAATAGGAAATTGGCATTGTCATTTGATCAAATGAACCAATAACTTTATAATACGAAATAATTAACTTGGCTATTGTGAAAATCACTGAACCATAATATAACGGTAAATAAACTTTACAATTCGAGTTATCTACGAGTCCAGTTTCGTATTGATAGAATGATGATAATAATTACTAGATGTGTTGCAAAAACAGACATAATTAAAAGTATAAAACTAGCTTAATGCCTCTTGTTTTGATTATGTTAGTTCCATATGTATTGGAGTAACGATATGAATAAAGTAAAAGAAGTGATTCATATTGATATTAAAGAGAAATCACTCATGACATATAAATGAGATGCAGAAACATAAAGAACAAAAGGAAGTTACGTTTTGAATTGTGATAAGTCATCTTGAGGAGATAACATCGGACGAAAACTCAAGGAGAAGCTGTAGAAGTGTTGACCATGATGTGTAACATATGAATGTGGCTATGAGTGTGTTTGTTTTAGTTGAAAAAAAATTTAACCAAAAATAATTATTAACTTGTGATTTTTCAAAACGAGTTCTAGAAAAATGTTTAAACTATCTTATAAACTAAAATTGTAGAATGATTTAAAAGAATGTACTTTCAAAAATCAAAAGAGTTAATAAGAGGTAAAACATTTGTTATTTTCATCCAATTTTTTTTTTATTTTTGGATTTACCTCCCGAGGTTTTAAAAAGTCACAATTCTCATCAGAAAACATTAACGCTGTTATATTAAAATGTTAAACATCCATCATTAAAATTAAAATGGGTAACTATATATTGTCTTATATAATAACACAAAATCATGTTTCTCATATAATCTTAGAACTTTTCATCATTGATTGAATCATTATAAAAGGGGTAATTTAACAGTTTAAATCACTGAGTTGATATTTTTGAATGGAAATAACAACTTTTTAAGACCTGGAGGAGCCAAAATCTTTTTTAGATGAAAATACAAATTTGATCAAATCACGGTGACAAAAACGGCAATATACTTTTCTTAAAAAAAATTATTTATAATTATTTATTTTTTTAGTATAATATTACATTGAGTAAATGATTTAACAACCCCCGAAGAATAAACATCAATCTTTATAATTTACATAACTAGTCTTTAATTTACTAATACTATTGTTTTTATTATCATTATTTCAGTTATCTTTTACTATCATATATAAATATATTTAAAAATATAGTATACAGATGTATTCAAGGGTGAATGAGAGAATACATTTATTTACTACTGGTGCGCGTTTATATAGTAATTAAAAAGGAATCAAATCGATTGAGGGTACAATTAACCAAAAGTGTTGCATTTAGCCAACCCCTATCATAACACCACCACGCATTAATATCCGCCTCCTTGAAGAAAACAAAATTTATGTCATTTTCTAGAGTTAAAATGCACATTTCTTCCCTATTAATAAGCCTTATTGACGAGAGAGGCTATTGTTGTTGCATTTGTTAATGTCTACACATTTTCGTGTCTAGGGTGACAATTTCAGACATGACCCCAAACACAACAAGAAAAAAATGAGAAAAGGGGCTTTGGATTGTATTTAACATGTTTAACAAACAGTTCATGTTCGGATTGACCTGTTTATTAAGTGCGCTCATGTTTGGGTGGACCAATATCTTAAACAGGTCCACCCATCAACCTATTCAGGTCAATCCACCAACCTATTAAATGAGACAGGTCGACCATCTAACCCGTTTAACCCACTTTTTAGAACATTCCAAACTGATTAAGACGTTTACAACTTGATTTATACCCACCAACCCATTTGGCATGTATAGACAAATGGGTTAAACAAGTTGTGTGCGGGTTACATGAATTTAAGTGTGTACGCCATGGTTGATTTTTTTGACTCGACTGAAAATAGTGGTCGTGTTCGGTTTGAACAATCCAACAAAAAAAACTTATGTCTACGTATTGTCCCGTGGAAAATTTTATTTTCATAGAATTATGAAAAGGATCAAGAGGAAACCAATTGAAGAAGAAAACAAAAAAGTCAAAATATAAAGATGTAAAGAATAAGATGTTACACCAATTGGAGAAGAGAAAATAATCTAAATAAAAAGTTAAATTAAAAATAAGATGTTAAAAACAAGAATGAAAGATGCTTGTTAAAAAAAGAATTTAGAATTAACTACTTATACTTGCTTAAACCCTAATTTGCAATTGTATGATTTAAATAAGTTTTAATACAAGCCGTTTTACTTGTATAATTCTTGTAACTCTTTATCTTACTCAGTTCTACACTTTTATGAGTGGTTTCTCCGCATATCCTACATACACTAACCAAACAGTGAGAAGACGACTCAAGGCATAGATCTTACTATTCAGTTATTTTACTGGCGACAACTAAACCGACTAGATGTCGTATCATGGACCTCTTCATCTAGACGATATTACGTATCCGCGAGTGTATCATGATTCATGAAGATTCAGCATGTGAAAGATGGAGGTGATGAGATAGATTTAATGTAATGTACTAACTAGACAAGAAACTACATTGTGTGACATTGATAAGAAGCTCAAGTTGGTACTCAGTGCTCACATGCATTCAAGTTGTACAGTTGGTAATTTGGAATCATTATGAATCCAAGATGCATATACACATAACACATGTACATGCTTGAAACTTTAGTGCACACAAAGTGATGTAACTATTATTATTATTATCAAGATGCTGCTAAACTCGTTTATTGAAAAAGTAATATTTCTCTCACAATGATATGTTGATACATAAAATGTATGTCAAGCTATTATAATTGCTATTGTTATTAATTATTATAATGAATTTGACAATATACTTATAAAAAGAGACATGACGTGGATTTGTAAGGTTAAAAAATGTTTGGAAGACATTAAATAGGAACGAAAAAGTCAAGATTACCACTAATAGACCATTGATGTGACAGCATTAGATTTTATTTGATGTAACCACATGCCTAAATTTTGTTATAATATTCCCCAACTTGATGGATTTTGGGTATATTTTGATTTATGATGGATTAACTTATTAATCAAATTAAAAACAACACACAATCATGAAAGAGACGGAAACAGCATGCTTCACCCCACCTCCCAAAACCTCATTCCACTCCAAGGTCATGCATTCAAGTGTTGTACCATATGCATCTTTGCATGTACAGTAATTGCTTTTAAATAATTAAGAGATTCTAAATAAAGGGGCTATGCTACTTCATAAGTCATGCATTTAAGTGTTTATGAGTATTCACATTACTTTTTTTTATCCTCATGCTCGTATTTACATTAACATTTTTTTTTATTTTTTTCAATTAAATAATTTTTTATGACTCTATTATTACATATTTGCTCTCGTTCATTCGCAACCATTTTTAAAATATTTTAAAAAAGTTAAGTTTAGTTTTGCTCCCTAGAATTTGATAAAAATAACTATATTCTTTCAATAGATTAGAAAATATCAATTAACCTTCAAAAGTTTTATAAATTAATTCAATTTCAATCGAACAATTTCATATTTGTTTTAACTTAAATCCAAAATAAAAAACTTGTAGAATGAAATTAAAACAGCTTATAAAACTTTTAAATGTAAATTGATGTTTTTAATATTTTGAAAGAAAATAATTAATTTTGTCAAACTTTAAGAAGCAAATTTTGAAATTAAATATTAAAAAAAATTATAAAAATTGTAACGTATTTTCTCAAATATAAGAAATCATGATAGAATCCCCACAAATTCTCTTTTCTTCGCTTACAATTACTCATAAAATATCTTCATAATCTAAGATAATCACTCAAATTAAAATAAAAAACATACTACTGTAATATATCATCTCGATTATACCTAAGGCTAGTAATATCATGATGGCATAAAATAACCAATTTACTTCTAAAATGTTAAATACTTCCACTTTATTTCTTAGGCCATGCAACAAAGGGTTGTACCATATTTATCTCAGGTTGTACGTCAACCAAGGTCCAAAGGCTTTGGAAAATTGAAACCACAGTAAAGACTCGGTAACGTCATGCAAAAGAGTGTTGTACCATTTGCATCTTTGGTAGTATGTCAAACATGGTCAATTCATTAAAAGCAATGAAATTGACTAAATCTAATTGGGCCTCAAAATCTTGATCCCTAGAAGCATATTCCACTTGTAAAGCAACTTTCAAGGGCTAATCTTTTGACTAAAATCTGAATGTACAACTCCTACTGCACGATGTACAAGTACAATAAAATATTGCTCTCTTGACAGGACATGTACCATCAAGCCATTATTGAGAAAAATGCCAAAACAGAGGCACTAATGCCAATCAAGACAAAAGGCCAAACACACACACACACACACACACATAGTAACAGTAGTATGTGAATGAAGTCAGGAAGTATTGAAAGAGAAAGAAGTGTGTGGTACTCTAAAGATACCAATAAAATTTTGAAATAGTCTCAGTCCCCCCATGTGACATTATGTGGACCTACTCTCTTCATGTCCACCCTCAATGAAACCATAAAATCAGACAAAAGACTCCTTATAAAGTGTCCTTCAAATCAAGTTCTTTTCATCCACCTACTTTATAATTTCCATATCTAAAGTTTCTTTCTTTAACCCAAAGAACTTGTTTAGAGAAAATAACTCACACAAACCCATAACCACCCCGTTAACATCTAATCCATGAGATCAAATAAAACATAGTTTACGGTAAACAATTGACCTTTAAAGAGTCTAAACAAAAAAACCAACATCTAATCCATGAGATCAGATAAAACATAATTTAGGGTAAACAACTGACCTTTAAAGAGTCTAAAACAAAAAACCAATGAAAGCCCTTTAAAGGGTCTAAATAGAAAAAGCTAGATTCAAACTAAAACTTTGCTAAAAAGGAATCAAATGTCTATCACTACTTCACTTCTTAAAGGTTTCTAAAAGCCCTCTTTCCTATGGCTTTTACCAAAACTCAATGTGCAACTTACATTGCTCAATGAACAACTTCCATTGCACAATGTACAACTCTAGCATGCCTATGGCACAAATAAATAACAGAATACACAGCTATACTCACCTTCAGCCTCAATCACACCTCAATCTTTTGACCCTTTTGGATATCTTTTCCAATCTGAAAACACACTCCTACAACACATATACATAACCATTCATGATTGAACCTTAAGATCAAAGGGTGTTACCAAAACTGTAAAGAAAATGATATTACCATATAGAAGGCTGCAAGTGAAATTTAACAAGTAAAAAAAAAGCTGCTAACCACTACCCTTTTTCTTTTGATTTGTTATATGCATGGTTCAATGAGTGTTTGGTGGGGTGAGGGGTCCATCACACAGTTGAAGGGAGGGGTAAAAAAGTTAAAACAAACAGATACCCTACTCATAAAACCAGTTCACCTATCCTTCTTTCTTTTATGTATTGCATATTTATGTATAGTTGTAAGTAGTATGGGGAGGGAGGTATTGTAGATGACAATAGTCTTGAAGTCTTCCTAATACATCTTTTGTTTTTGTTTTTTTTTTTTGTTGATGGTGTTTTCCCCCTCAAGTATAATCCTGCTCCTAATCCTGCATCAAACAAGAAAACAATATATAAAAGACTAAACATGATTCAACAACAAACAAATCCCATTTTGGTAACAAGATGATCCCACATTTTAGATGTTTAAGACCCAAGTATTCTTCACCTAGTCAACTTTGAGATCACGGACCACATGTTTCACTATTACAGGTGAAAGGTTAAATGTCTATCTCATCCAGTGGTACCACATGTATGAGTTTAATGCGTATTTCAAAAGAAATTATCGATAAACTCTTACCACGCGAAGTTAAAATTGATCCACGGTCACTGCACAGCCAAAAATCACCTACATTTCAATGGCTTCTTGCCCAAATATAAAAGTTGGTAAATATTAACAAATAACAAATCCCAATTTGGCACAACAATCATTCTTATTAAAAAGAGCCCTTTAAATTTAGAAGAATTTATTAAAAAGTTTCAAACTTTATCACACTAAAGAGAGGAATTCAAATTAAATATATTCTTTAAATTATACCTTGGCATTTGGAAGTAACATGAGCTGGAATTGCAGCACCATAATCGGTTTCAGAAATATCAATTGAGATATTAGTCGGGTTGTCTGTGGTAGCCGATCTTGTAGGTGAGGCAAACAAGTTCTCAGGAAGCCTGTGTTCTAAGCTGATATTTGAACAATAAATACGCAGTTATAACACACGGCATTTATAAGAGCTTGCATAATAATAGTTATTCAAAATCAAACCTTTCATTCTTGGTGGTTTCCACATTGGGACCAGATTCATCACCCGCAGAATTCATGTTATCTTGGGTACTAAGGTTTGCTGCACCACATTTTTAGATCGATTGTCAGTAGCAAAAAGAGTCAGAAATTTTAAAAAGAAATAGAAAATACACCATAAGGAGTTGTTTAAACTTTTAACCTACCTGCAGAAACAGGTTCTTCATTGTTGCCATCAGATGAGAACACAAGATTTTGGTTTGACTGAGTTGGTGAAGAAACAACACCGCCCAGTGATAAACTCCTTTGAAATGGGTGAATTTTGGGGTCGGTTAACTGCAGATTCATCAATCGTCTATCTTGGAATTCAATTGCTTGTTGTAATTCTTGCTCCTCTAATTTTCTTCTCATCATCATCTCCTGATTAAACATTCTCGCACCTGTAATGATACAACTATTGGTGATCAAACCCTCAAATATATTAACTTCAGGAAATAGTTCAAGAGTTAAACGAACAAATATTAATGTTTTTGCTCACCAAATGGTATATGATCAAATGGCTCAGCAGTTTCAAGTGCCGTTGGACTCAAACAACCAGAAAAATCCCCCCTTTCAATTTGCTGCAGATGCTTCCTACATAAAATATGCAATTTATTAACAAATTTAAGACAAATAATCAAAAATAATAATAATAGAATGCCACGACTATTCATACTTGTCGGGTATTTTTCCCTTTTCCTTATATGGCTTAACAAGCACCCGCGAATCACAAACAAAGTGAGGGTTTCCTTTAGCCAAAATTGCCTTCACAGTCTCCGGGAGCATGAATGTGACAAAACCAAACATCCGTTTTTGCTGATATGGGATCCTCACATCTTGAACTGGTCCAAACATACTTCACAACATCAAACAAATCTTTTATTAACAAAAGACTTAATTAAATCAAATCATAATTCTATACCAGAACCGAACATTTATACATTATAATCAAATTTTCACCCACCTGAAGTAATTCGATACATCTTCTTCTTTAAAAGTACTATCAGCAGGAAAAGTCAAGTAAATTTGCCGCGAACTCGAATTAGCATTCCCAAATCCCATTGGTCCAAAATCATTCCGATCAGGTCTGCACCGACCAAATTTGTTAAATTCATCTCCCATCATCAATGTAGCTGCTGCTGATCTAAAAACACAGAATCAAAAGTAAATTTATGACTCTTTACTGATCAAACTACTTAAACTTTTACTAATCAAGCTGCTGGAAAAATGGAGAAAAAGAATAACCATGTTCCAAAGGCAAACATAACAACTTTATCCGAAAACACAAGCAAATATGCAAGATTCCCTTTACAAGAACCCTTTAACGAACCAAATATAACACATTATTTTACAGGTCAGAGTCATGCAAATCTTGTGCAGCGATTTCCCACTTTTTATAATCTTAGGTTCTGAGTCGAATAAAATGCGAAATAAGGATGCGTAAATCTTGAGAATAGACTCGCGCATGTGAGAGCCTTGTGCACCGAGTTCACAACTACGAATCTTCATAATTAAAGAATTATGATGATGTTCTTCTTTTTCATAATTTTTGAGTAAATCCAACATACAAAACCACAACTTCAAGAACAACAATAATAATAAAATAGAGATTTTTAGCTACTGTAACGAAAAAGATAAAGCTTTACCTAGGATTCTCATGGAGAAAGTTCATGCACCTGTTGAAAGCAAAAGGAGGAACACCACCTCCACCCATGGCTGCAATCCTCTGCTGCTGCTGTTGAATCGCTTTAATCCTCAACAAATCTTCAAAACCCTCAAGTTTTCCGGTGGGAGAACCTGCAACTCCCGTCGGAGAAGACGACCACACCCCCAAATCCTCCACAAATCCACCATTACCATGAACAAACTTGCAAGAAGTCCCATTCTTGCAAAACCCTCGAGCGAAATACATGCAAGGTCTCCACCCACCAAACCCACCACCAATGTCGTCGTTCCCACCGCCTCCGGCGAGAAAAACGTCGTTAACAGAGCAGCTCCGCCGGTGCAGCTGGTGGTGGTGTGCGTCGGAGAAGAGAACGGAGTCACTCCGGCCACCGGGGCTCGCCATTGACTCACTGTAATCGACGTTTTTAGCGTCTTCAAAGAACTGAAGCTGATCGGAACCACTGTAATCCTCATTGGGGTCGTTGAAACTGTTGTAGAACGACGAAGCAGACGACCCACCACCGTTCACCACGGCGGCGTACGACGCCGGACGAGGGCTACCACGGTGGTGATCGGAGAAAAACCCAGGTACAGACCACGGTGAAGAAGGTGAACAAGGGTTCATGTGGTGAAACCCATCGGTCGGAACGACGATTTGGGGCGAATTCCGGTGGGTAAACATCGCCGGAGTTGAAGAAGCAGATGAAGTGTTCGACGAAATGTCTAAGAAAGATTTCGCTTCTTTAATCACGGAAAGAAGATGATTCTCAGGGCCAAAAGCTAACCTAATCATCTCATTATCTCCTTGATCTTGAATCAGTATGTAGCCCATGATCTTCGAAGCGTTATCTGGATCTAATTTTTGGATTCTTGACATCACCATTTTGGTAGCTTCAACTGTATCCATGGTGGTCTGTAATCAGTGAAATCAAAAACAAGAAAAACAAGAAAAACCCACAACACAGAGTCACTATCACTCACAAAAGCACCATTTTTGAATGCTGAAACAATGGGGTTTTAGAGAGAGAGAAAGAAAAAGGTGGGATATTTTGAACTGTGAGTAAAAACCTATAGTTACAGAGAGATAAGATGAAGAGATATAGAGATATAGAGAGGGGGTGAACGGTTCGTCTTGTTTTTTGGGATTAATGAGAGAGAAGATGGGGAGAGTACAAGTGTTAATGCATGGGGTACAAGTTGTGGAAGCAAAATTGGTGCTTTGCTGTAACCCATATAGACATTGTATGGGTCAAAGGAGGGTTTGTTGTTGTTGTTTAAGGCTTTGGGTTCACAAGTATAGGGTTTGGTGCTTTGGGGAAGATGAACCAAGTGTGTGTGTGTGTGTTTTGGTGTGGGGTCATGTGTGTTACAAGCTTTTTTTGTAATTATATAAAGTGACATGTTTTATATGTTTTGTCGATGATGCATGTATTTTAAAGTAATCAAATAGAGAAAATCTTATGTTTAAGTTACATATGTGAAAAAAAAAAATAGGAGGTTTTTAGGTTTGGTTAGGAGGTTTTTTTATTTATGATAGTTTTCCTCTGAAGGTGGTAGAGGTTTGGGATCAATTGAATGGAATGATGTACGTGTTTTCCTTTACGGCTGTGTTTGCCTAAGCCTAAGGTTCTAGTTAAGATGATCCTTAGCCCTTAAGTCGATGAGTTGTCAATGATCCAATTAGTTATTAAAAAAGATAATTAGAATGAGCGATATGTTTTACAAGTCTTTAGAGTAACCATACTAATTACTAAATTTATGTGTGTCAACTTGTATTTAAGTTGTTAAAATAATGTCTTCTCAAACGGTAAGCATTCAAGTCCCGTTGTAAAAGCAAGCGCAAATCTAAGAGTAACTTCTGTGGATATATGGGTTTATTGTTAAATATAGAGTAAATTACATGAATCATCCCTAATGTTTGCTCAAATTTCATATTTCATCACTGAGATTGAAAATTTTCAGGTTTAATCTTAAGATTAGAAAAAAAAGTAACATGTTTCGTCCCTTGATCAAACGAACATTAAATAATATCGTTAAATAGGAGTAAATTAACAATTTACCCTTAGGGACGAAACGTGTTAATATATAGAACGCACACAACAGCGTCATCATCATCTATCAGCTCCGCCTTTCAGGTCTTGCATCGGCTACCACCACTGTCTACCACCTCATTGTTGCCCGTCGGCAACCCACCACCACCATCACCGTTCTCCATCCTCACAACCATTATACCATCAAACTATCACAACCACCACCCCACTGTCAGACATCACAACCCACACCCACCACCACCACCATAATCACTTGACCACTTGAGTGCCCCATCACCATCCCATTGTCAACCTACCAACCTTAGTTGTGAATGCGATGCAGTAATTTTTTTATTAGGATTCTTAGGAAGAATATATCTAGGTGTATCAGGTTAAGGATATGTGAGCATCGGTGTGTGTATGAATTGAAAAATATCATTTTCAATTTCTATCAGATACATGGTGGTAGTTCTTGTTAGAACCTTAATTTACTCCCACTTAATGACTGTTTGACCTGGGGACGAAACTTGTTACTTTTTTTCAAACATTAGGACTAAATCTATAATTTTTCAATCCTAAGAATAAAAGGTGAAATTTGAGCAAACTTCAAAGACGATTCATGTAATTTACTCTTAAATATATTTCCTATAATGATTTAGTCAAGTGATTTCAAATACATTTAAGCTCGAGTTTAACTTATTTAATCTCATGACATTGAGATTAACTTGCTTTGAGGTCTATATTTAAAGGGTTTAGTTCATACGTTTATTTTAAATTTGAGTTTTGATCGGGCTGTATCCCTTTATTATACGCTAGTTATTTGATTAACTTATTTATATTCACATATAACTATTTCTATATTTTATATTACCTTTTTATTAGAGGTGTACAAACCGGTTTCTGGGGTCAAACCGGTTCGGGTTCAAAACCGGTTCGGGTTCAAAACTGAACCGGTTTTTTGGGCGTGGGGTCAAACCGGTTTTCGTTCAAACCGGTTCGGGTTACAAACCGGTTTGGCTCACCGGATACTCGAACCTGTCAAACTGTCACACCCCAACCTTGACGGCGGAATCGTCGAGATGTGAGGGTTAAGATTGTTCACAGCCACATAACGCTATATTTAAATGTAAATATTAAAATTATAAGTTTCAAAAGGCATTACAAACAT
>BJCM01215573.1:0-23995 GCA_018326385.1 Flaveria bidentis | reverse complement strand
TTTCCGCTGCATCTCTGTAAGTCACCAACTTACATGAGTTGGTGAAAAGGTCCATGCTTTTGGTAACTGTACATTGAGGTCTTGAGTCTGTAACTTTCTACTTCATGTACTTTATCCTTTTTGTAATAGATAAGGATGTGAGCTATGGCATGTCATAGTCACTAGTCAAAAGGCAATCTGCCTTTCCACTCTAAAATTGATTTTGTTTGTGTCTAGTCAATTGTATCCAGCCGGCTGTAGATTGTAGTATAATTATTCCTTGTTCTTGTATCTTTCCATCATGCTTTGTAACACTTGTAATAGAACTTGAGAAAGCAATATACTACACTCTTGAAAACCATCTCACTGTGTATTTTGCTCTTGTGTTCTGTCTCTCATATTACTTGTGTTCTTAGTGTCTTACTTTGGTTAATCCAGTCTTACTGCTTGATTAAGTTTGGTTAATCTCCTCTTTGTGTTGTTGTGTTGTAATTGACCCCCTTCAACTATCTTGCAGTATATTTTGACCTAAATAATGAGTAACAAAATATAATATTAATGGTAAAATAATAAAACATAAACAATAGAATTTTAAACAACAAAATATTTTACCTGTTTGAAAGTAATGATTTAATCTACACACACATGGAAGACCACAACTCGTAAAAAAATGACACCCACACGATGCGTTAGATGTCATTAGATGATAAATTGTGTTGATCTCGCCAACCAAAAGATCAAAGCCGTAATAAAAACTTTACCTCGTAAGTATTCAAGCACTTTATGATTGTGTTGAACCATAAGGATGATTTTACTTTTGGTAAAACTTTTTTTGATAGCGATTTCATGTTTAACTAAAATATTATTGATAAATGGAATAAATCTACCCATGGTGCTGTTAGTTTTTTAGGTAACTTTTTAGTAAGGAATGTTGGCTCTTCACTCGGTTCGTCATGTGTTGACCGAAGTTACGATCTCTATCAATCACATAGTCACAAACCTCTCTTTATAAGGGTCCAGCCAGTTATTTTTTAGGTACATCAAAAATCCTAATTAAAATAAAATTATATTATTTAAATTATAAAAAATAATACTAATAAGAATAACAATAACATTATAAAACTTACTTGAATGTTTTGTCACCAATTTTCGATAAAGGTGGTCAAAATTGTACCTGAATATTTCAGGCGTGACAGAGTTAATTAATACCGATCACATATGCTCAAAAGCATCACTTTCATTATTTGAAAAACTCGCCTTGCAATGTTTAATAATATTTTCCAATATATGCCATCTACAAAGTAGTCTCACGGCATTTGGAAATACTTCTTCACACGCTTTCATTAAAGCAAGGTCTCTGTCGGTAAGTATAACACGGGGTTAATACACTTTTTCTCTAAAGTTTCTTTTAATTGTTCTAAAACCCATCTGAAATTAATCTGACATTCAAGATCGATGAATGCATGAGCAACAGAAAACGATTTCAGTGTTGATGTCACACCAACCATTTAGTCAAATGGCATTTTGTAGATGTTCATTTTATACGTTGTGTCTATCATCAACACATGTGGGTAGGCCCGCCATAAAGTGTGAGAAGTGGGATGTATAAAAAAACCCCGTCTACGGTATTTGTGGCTTTATGTATGTGAGGGGTGTAAATATATTTATTTTGTTGTAGTATAGTAAAAAACACCTGCATCGGAGTTTCGCCGATTCCGCTAGAATTTTTTATTTTCATGTGGGCATTATATATCGTTCTTAAGGCTGACACGTTTTTTTCGAATTTTGCTCCCTCAGTGTGCCTAAAATGTTTCGTGGATCAATATTTTGCTCTGTAAGTTACTTTACCATACAAATCTCCCTTTCAGTGAGCCTCATTGCGTATGCATGCCCCTCGAGGTGTTCATCGGCTTCATGATTGTGAGAATCATCTACAACAACTAGGATCCACCCACTTTTTTTATTTGGTATTTTCCCTGTAATTCAAACTGAAAAAAAAATTCCAGTGATTCTAAGAGTGGGTGCTCCTTTATATACTCCACTACGATCACATTTTAATCATATTTTTAACTACCGACCCGCTTATGTTTTTTTTGACCTTTTCGTGATAATAACATATCCATTTTCACGACTTATATTACTAACCCAGTTATAACATCCGTCATTTTCAAGTTTTAAACTCGAACCCGAACTAAAATCGAACTTTCTTACGATATAAATTTCTTTATTTAACTTATTTTATTTATATTAATGAATTATATAGATTAGTCGTGTAGTTTAAACAATATCGTGAATTGATTTATTCAATTTATCATTTAAACAACTTATAATAACTCGTTGATTTATAAATAATTCTTTTTCATAAAATTATAAAGTTTACAAGTTTTGTAAAAGTTATAAAGATTAACAAATAAATAATTTGATTGATTATTCGAATTGGTTTTATAAAGTCTATAAATATTTTATAAAAAAAGTTGTTAAAATTAGAGTCTTTCATAAATTTAAATTTTAAATTATATTTTTTATTTTATTTATTTAAATTATTTAATTTTATATTTATTTTAAATTCTAATTATAACCCCCTTTTAAAAGACTTATAACTCACCATTAACACCATTCATAACCTCCTCCTAACCTTAACTATAAAAGCAAGGTTTAGGCCTCACTTTTCATTTGCGCATTCTCTAAAAATCTCTCTAATAAACCTTTCTCATTCTTTGGTTTTGATAAAATTCAAGAATTTTATTTTACAAGTAATCTCAAGAAGTTTATAAGACTAAGGTAATCTTATATTGATTTATATTAAGCATTTCTATATTCTTTCAATCATACTAACCTCAAATTGTGCTCATGTTTTTACTTTTATTCTTTCTACTACCAAATCTCTTTTTATTTTAATCATTATCATTTGATTATTAACCTTCCAATGTTAACTAATCTTATAACAATCACTAACATTTTTAAATCAAGCTAACAACACACTAATATAAACAAAGAATCTCATTTGCATATGGACGGCTATGCTGCCGCATTCGGTTATTCCACAAGATTATTTCCCTAAGTGATAGCTATGTTGAAGTCGTGGAATATTTTTATATAACTCAAATGAAGTATAATATATCATATATCGACATAATAAAATTGTTATAACCTGTTTCATGTTTTAACAATTTTAAAAGTGCACATAAGCGCCTTACTATAATTTTGGCAGAATATAATCTGACTTCAACCGACCATAACTTGATCATAAAAAACTAAATTTGAGTAAAATCAGACTCCAACATCAAGTTCATTGAATTACCTTTTCAACGATAATTTATACGTCTTCAAAATCAATCGGACAAGTCAACAATAGCCTTCACAAGATAAGTGTGTATTTCAGCACCTTCTGTCTTGTGCTGCTGTTTTGACCTACTTACGGATCTTTTAATAAAAAAATTTCACATGAAAGTTGTCCGGGAGACTTTGAACTAGTCAAATATAAATTTTTATAATTTTATGAAACCGTTTTCTATTTTTAAAACATGTTCAAACACATATCAAACAATATGTCCATAATCTAAAATTGATGCAATAATCATTTTTCAATCTACCTTTCGCTTATTGGCATTCCTAAGTGTCCTAACTTCTTGTAATGAATTCCAACCTTAAGTTATTGTTTTTTTATCATTTAGGACATCATCTTTGACTCTTGACATCCAAGCTTTCTTATATACTCTACAACTATCACTATTATTGTGAGTTTTCCATGTGAGTTTTCATGTCCCTTTTTATTTTATTTCACACCTTTTGGGGTGAAACATGTTGATATTATGAACAAACACTTGTAAACATCTTGATACTTGTAAATGCATATGCAATTCATCTTTACTTTTTGTCATGGTTATTGGTATTATTGTGAGTGTTATATGAGATACATTATATGTTGACAATCATTCACTATTGCTAGCTTGGCGACGTCTTAGATCTTTGGGCCTGACAAGCCTATGTGGTGCTAAAGCCGATGTATTGTCGGCTCCTGATGACGTATGTTTGTTCATCATGGGAACCAAGTACACTTAGTCAATCTTATAAACTTGTAATCAAGTCGAGATTTGGTTGTAACTATATGTGTTCCATAAACTTGCTAACTCATAACCATTGACATGAATTGCTACTTGTAAATCTTTTTATATATATGTACGTTTAACCCATGGGAACTCACCAACTTTCAAAGTTGACACTTTATTTTTAACATGTTTCAGGTTTGTTACTTGAGGAACTCTTCTTGCTCATATAGGACTTGGACTTAGATAAATTACACATCTTATGTTGTTGATTATATTTTTGTGTATTGTAATGACTTAATTGACTTGTATTGTTCAATGAAAAATGGTATTTAATATTATTCCAACTAATTTAGTTTCATGTGTTATGAACAATCGTTTCACATTCATTCTCCCCGATGATTCCGCCGTCGGTCGAGGTGTGACACCAGTCAACCAATTCTTCTCAAGATGAAAAAACCTAATAACTTTAAATAATATAATTAGTTATTATAAAATAACAAAACTTAATAACTATTTAATATCAAATAACATTAAAAACATATAATTGCGTAATAACCTGATTCGTGTCGTATAACCCTTTTTTTCAGAACCATCACAATAATCATCTCAGCTACTATCACCTCCCTTGTCGCTGTCATCACCGTCGTTGCGCCGTCATCACCGCCGTATTTACCTTCGAAACTTCCAACATTATCACCGCACTGTTCACCAAAGTTACCACCCTCCTCGCCGTAATAACTATAACCTTAACGGGGTAATAGTTAGAATCAGAACCAAATAAATAATTGATATCTCAAATTGACATCGTTAATAAAATGTATAAAAATATGGAATTTATAGATATGAAATGAATTAAAATCTGACGATTTATATAGTGTTTTACAAAGAATATTACGTCACCTCAAATAATTATCGAGAATATTACATCGTATCAAATAATTTAATAAATATAAAATTACACAGTAATCGAGGAATATTATATCACGTCAAATAATGTAATAAATACAAAATCACCGTAATCGAGGAATATTACATCGCATAAAAAAAATAAAATTCGACAAACATTACGGCCCGTGAAATACTTAAGGGGCCGTTAACAAGAATTCTAACGGCCCGTAAAACCTGTTACGGGTCGTGAAAAATGTGGCCATGAAAGGCTTCACGACCCATAAATCAATTGAATGATTGATAAGATATTTAGCAGGTTTTACGGCCCGTAAGAGCCCTTACGGGCCGTAAGGAGGGCGTCCAGATATAATAGGGGGGTGTTGTTATAACAGACCCCTTTATCAAATATACTAATTAATAATAACATTTTCTCTCTCCTTCATTCACAACCACTTAAAACCATTCCATATAATATATCAAACACACTCACATATTTTTAAGGACTCCACTGTGAATTCTCTTAATTATTTTTCCTGTTATACAAATTGTGAATTTAGTTTTGAATTAAGTTTTCAGTTCCATTAACGGTTACACAACCAGATAAAGTAAATCAAATTGTGAATTCAGTTTTCAGTTCCATTAACGGTTACACAAAAATTTTGCTTATTCGATTTGGTATTTGATAAGTCTTGGATATCTGCACATGCTGATTTTATCCGTACCCGATTAACCCGCCCGATCCGAGCTCACCCGTACCCGAAGAAACCCGACCCGAACAACCCGTTATCCGAACAACCCGAAAACCGATTAAACCGATTATTATTCGGGTCGGGTTGCGGATAAACTTTCAAACTTCAAAAACTCGAATAACCTGAACTAATTAACCTGAAACCCAAATAACCCGATCAACCCATATTCTAATTAAGTAAATTATATGTGTACATTTGTTTAGATTGTCCAAATTGATCAAATTGTTTGTATATAAATATATATTTAAGCACATTTAATAAATTATAAAAGTAAACTAATTTAAGTCCACTAGTATTATAAGATTTCAAATGAAAAATCATAAAAACATACTAAATTGAGTCTATTGTTTAATATCTGAAACCCGACCCGAATAACCCGTTACCCGAACAACCTGAAACCGATTAAAACGAACTTTATTCGGGTTGGGTTTCAAGTAGACTTTCAACGCTGAAAAACCCAAATAACCCGAACCCAATTAACTTACTCGATCAACACCCGTAGCTACCGTCATGATACTATTACTGAACATATGGTACTTGATAAATCATGAATATCAATTAAAAGGAATAGGTTAAAAGCGTTCGAATAAACACTTTTATCAAATGTAGAATATTTTATTATGATTATCGGAATGCTATTATTAATTTGTTACTAATATAATAACATGACAAAAATACTATTAAATTTTAATTAATTAAATAACAAAATGTTATTTGTTATTTGTTATTGTTATCATTATTAACCTTATAATAATAATAATTATTATTATTATTAAAATTATTATTGTTGTTATTATATTGAAATATTCAGTAATTATATATTTAAAGATTTAAATTAAAATAATACTTAATTTAAATAGTACTTAATTGGTAAATTATAAATTATTATTATTATTTACCTAATAATAATCAACGAGCAAAGCTACCCGCGCGTTGTGGTGTGACCACATGTAACAATGCCTTTGTGAAATTCGTTACTCGTGGTGCGGCATGGACAACAGTTGAATGTCTGCAAACTTCGTTAAGTGAATTGTGACGGTGACACGAATGTGGTTTATTACATAAAAGAAATAAGAAAGACACGCTTGCAAAGGTCATAACCAACGTCAAAATGTTAACACAAACCCGGTTACGATAGTTAAATCAACTTGGTTAAGTACATAACGCAGAGCACGTGAAATTGAATATGCCTACGGAAACCAAATCGTAGGATAAAAACACTGAAAATAATGAAAAAGTTCATGAGTTCACAAATTCGATATTTTTACATGTTATTTAAATGAAACAATTAAAAGTAAAAGAATAAAAAGAAGGTAAAAGAAGAAACACATAAAAATTAAAACGTCGAAGGATTAGAACCTGTGACCCAATAGGTGGAAAGCCTGATGAAGTAAACAAAAAGCCATTTGCTCCGGCATCTCTTAGTTGTTAGCTTTTGGAAAACATAATATTTAACCAATAAGTTTCTGGAAAAAAGAAAAGAAAAAGTCAAGTCTAAGGCACCGACCTTTACAATTAAGTTATATATAATATTAGTATTTTTAACTAATATTATGATAATATTTATTATTATTGTTTAAAACATATTAAATAATATATTATTAATTAAAAACAATAGTTATAAATATTAAAGTTATTAAATACCCAGCTATTAATATTATTTTTATTAATTATAATTTATCATTATTTTGATTATTTTTTGAAATATATTTAGTAATATGTCATTAACTAATAGTTTAGTTATAAATACTAAAATTCTTGACACAAAAAATGCTCTTAAAAATATTGTTGTTGCTGCTGTTGCTTTTATGTAAATATTAAATTATTATATAAATAAGTATTCAAACAACAATAATACTTAAATTAAATATTATATAAATAATAAATTTAAATTTAATTTTAAATATAAATCTAAATTTAAAGTATTATAAATAAGATAATATCTAATATAATAAATTAAATAATATTATATTATTAAGTAATATATTACTAATACTAATTAGATAATGTATTAACTAGAACAAGTTTATTAAATGAGTGAAAAATATAAATCGTTACATAAAACATGTATACTTCATGCTTCATAAGTTATGCTAGGTGTTTAAAATTCGAGTAAAACAATCTTCTCATTCTTTCATCCTTAAATGTCACCATTAATTTGTGCTTATATATAGTTACACATTTTACATATAAAAATGAAGTGCAACGTATGCCTGCCAACCCATGTTTGTGAAGAAGTGGAATCTGTCACGTCCCGGCGGAAGCATCAAATGTTTGGATGTGACTAGTTTGTTCAAAACGCATTGAACAAAAAATTTAATAATTAATATAATAAAACATAACATGATATATCACATAATATTAGATAATCATAGGTTAGGGTTACATCATAACATTAGTAGACAAAATTTAACATAACCCTATTACAAAACATATAATTTAACTGCTACATCTTCAGTATCAATGAAAGTGTGCGTCCATTGATAAGTTAAGATCGTACATATTAACAATTATGTTCACACAAATTTTTTTCCATGATTTCTCCCCAGCCATTATAAATATCAAAAGAGAACATAATGTTGTTAGACATGTTGCTTACCTGAAAAAACATATTTAAAATAGTTAACATAAAGTTGATGAGGTCATATGTTTAACTTCAAACAAAATATTTATTTTTTTGATGCAACATATACAACTAAACCTACTTATAAACCAGGTGATTCATAACTGTCATAACATAATTTACAAAAATTAGATAATATAGCATCACAACACTCATCCTGTTGGTGCTGGAAAATTTTTTTTTAAGTAGCACTACCTATTTTATCGAACGGTTCCACATCCGAATTAATGGTTGTAACATAAATGACAGTAACTCTAAAAAATTCTTATATATGCATCAAACTTATAATAGTATGCTTTTTCCCCCCCAAAAGTTTATAAATATAAAATGAGACTATGAGTCTCACCTTTTCACTCCAATGGGTTACCTATAAACAAAATATTATAGTTTAAAAAATATATTTTCTTTAAAAATTTTAGCACATCAGATTATAAAAATCATTACAGAAATTATAATAGACCATATGTCACGAAATTTTTCCAGAAAATACATACAGAAATCTAACATATCATATCAAAGTTTCATAAGTCAATTATTTTCAGTTTATTTTTTGAAAAATTTATAATATTTGTATAAATTAGCAAAAACACCTACGGGTCTCTAAAACTCACCAATTTTTTTCAGAATATATATGTCAAAATTTATACTTCCTCAAAATTTTCTGAAGTTCTAAATCATAACAGAAACTATTTTCAAAATTTATACTTCCCAAACCGCCCCACCCCCGTTTTTCCGGTGGCCGACTCCGGCGGCCCTCCAGCGACTGCACCACCCCTCGATTAACCGTTATTAACCCAATTAATTCCATTAAATTGTTACATTACCCGTTTTCGAATGCATGACCATGTTTTGATTCGAATTAAAGGGGTGTTATGAAGATTTAAGCTAGAAACCGAAAACATGAATCAAGGCTCCATCGGTTACCACTCGATTGATGTTCAATTATCCAATAAATCGATTTAAATCATAATAAAGATAAGTATGAGTATGGACCTTCGATTAATTTCAGTTGAAACTGATTAATCACCTTAAATTTCAACCGAAACTCCCAAATTAAATCTCATAACACATCTGATCTGTAACAACTCAAATTGAATTGATTTAACAAGGTCAAACCTTTCTTTCAGTTCAATCGAGCTTCCTATAACCCCAATCCTCAACTAAACCCACACACACACCACAACCAATTAGCATTTTCACTATCGACTTGCAACATTATCGAAAGACCGCTTCCGAGCAATGTTTGCTGCAATTAGTAGAGGGTTATTGTTCATAATCAATTGGGGAAGCTTCACACCAAACCAGTTGGATTATAATCAAAGCAATAGTCTCGAACGAGTTTCATCTCACCCACGACCTGGCTCTTTCTGTGACCATCGTAGTCGTTTTCATTCCAGGTAAACTAAATACATAAAAACACTCGGTTTTACATGGGAAATCAAAGCCCCATGTTTAGTTCTGTAGTAATCATCGTTTGGGTGTTTAATTTGAATCCAAATAAAGTTAGGGTTCTTGGAAATTTGGGGATTATCTCGTTAATAACTTTTTAATTTTATTTATGTGTTTGAAACCAAAACTAGGGCTTTGGCCTAACGGTTACCATATTCTCTCATGGGCAGGAGGTCCCGGATTCGAACCGGGCCTATGCCAACCTTTTGGTTTTAATTGTTTTTACTATATTTTTAAATTTAGAAAAATTAATATTATATTAATAAATTAAAATGAAAATTAATTTGTTAGCTAAAACATTTCATGAATTATTAAGTAAATTTTAAGGGTTTTAAAACTTATGATTTTAAATTTATTATTTTTCTTTAAGAATAACAAAGTTTAAAAAAATTTATTAATATATTTAAATAATTAATCAATTAATTATTTAAATCATTAAATATTCAGTTAAGTATTTAATCATGTTATATTGTAAATAATTAATTATTTACTTTTCGCACTTTAATGCTTAACCTTTATTCATCACTCAATATAAATTAAATATCTGAGTAGTATGTAATTACTTAAGTTCACTAACGATTTATCTTTGTTTTACATCTTAACTATTTAATCAATATATTCCTCACACTTTTACTTAAACTTTTGATTACACTTTTACTTAACCTTTTGAAACTTATAAAATAATATAATTTTTCTATTATTTCTTTATTGTTGTTTCAAAGTTTTGATATTATAAGATCTTTACAAAGATCATTTGAAATGTTTAAAAAGTTAATAAAATGATTTTAAATAATTTTAAAGTTATTTAAATAAGTATTCAATTAATAATCTTTATCAAATTTAATTAATTTAAATTAATTATTTCTTTTCACGCATCAGCTCTAATATTTAATAATTCAATAAATTAAATTATTGAATACTTATTTTTGATTGATTAATTCCAACTTTATTTAATCAAAACACAATCGATTGTTTTATTTTATTTTATTAGATCTAGTTATTAAAAACCTCCAATTTCCAAATGAAACTCTAATTCATGTTTACTCTTAAACCATATATTTATTCTAATCCTAAAACACCAAATCTTAGGTTGAATCGTGAAGAAATTGTTAGAATCATCTTATCTTCTTATTGTTATCTTAAGTGCAACTTATAGCACGTGAGTTTTCCATGTGAGTTTTCTTGCCTCTTTTTATATTATTTCATACTATTTTGAGGTGAAACATGTTACCTTATCAACATACACTTGTAAATGTTTAAACTTGTAAAATACTTGCAATTCATCTTTACTTTTGTCATGGTTATTGGTATTGTTGTAAGCCTTATATAAGATACATATTTTGTTTACAATCATTAACTATTGCTAGCCTGACGACGTCTTAGATCTTTGGGCCTAACAAGCCTTTTTGGTGCTAAATACGATGTATTGCCGGCTCCTGATGACGTATGACTTGTTCATCATGGGAACCAAGTACACTTAGTCAATCATATAAACTTGTAATCAAGTTGAGGTTTGGTTGTAGCTATATGTGTTCTATAAACTTGCATAATTCATAACCCTTGACATGAATTGCTACTTGTAAATCTTTTTTGTATATATGTATATTTAACCCATGGAAACTCACCAACTTTCAAAATTGACACTTTATTTTTAACATGTTTCAGGTTTGATACTTGAGGATCTTTCCGTGCTCATATAAGACTTGGACCTAGTTTAACTAAATATTTTATTTCTTTGTTTGAAACTTTTGTATTGCATGGACTTTATTGTCTTGTAATGTTCAATGAATAATGATGCTTAATATTATTCCAACTTAATTAGTTCCATGTGCTATGAACAATTGTTTCACATTCGTTCGCCCCGATGATTCCGCCGTCGGTTGAGGTGTGACAATATACATGATAATTTACTTGAGAGAGCTAGTGCCAAAAGATAGGAACCTTATATGTATTGTATTGACTAAAATTAAAATAAAATGTTGTTTTAGTTTCTTCTATAGGAGTTTTTTTAGAAATTAGAGCACCAAAAAGTAGTGATCCCATAGTAAAAATTTGTTGGTTTCACCACTAGTTAGAACCATTGCGTAGAGCAACTAACTCTAATTAAAAAAATGAAAATTCGCATACGCTTGATCGATATACTAGAGATTAAAAAAAGTGATTTAATGATTTGCTTTTTTTATTAAACCTTAAATAAAATAAGCTTGTTCAATTCTAGTCTAGGGATATAATAACAATAATAATAAAAATAATAATAATAATAATAAATAATAATAATAATAATAATAAATAATAATAATAAATAATAATAAATAATAATAAATAATAATAATAATAATAATAATAATAAATGATAATAATAATAATAATCGTAATAATAATAAAAATAGTAATAATAATAATAATAATAATAATAATAATAGTATTATTATTATTATTATTATAGACTTATTGATCTTATTTCTTTCCCCTAGCTAGTGTATTTTTCGCCTACAAAATAGACTTATTGATCTGATTTCTTTCTTCCTTTCTTTTCTTTCAGGCGTATTTGATCCGCTGGAGTGTGTTCGCAGATCAATATCAGCCTATGTAGATACCAACGAAAAATATTACTTCAAGTTTAATATTCCTGGCATGGAGAAGACGGAGAGTGATGAGAGCGTGTGCGTATTCCTAAACATGCCTGGAGTGAATAATGTGGAGCATGTTAAGTTTTATGTTGACACCAAATATATTGATTTGGTGGTCATTAAAGGAGAACCACATGATGAAGCAATCTACGTAGGGTGCATGGATTGTCCTGACGACGTTGACAGAACCAGTAGTGATATCAAGGGAGAGATAATCAAAGATGGAGTGTTTAAGCTAACCCTTCCTAAGGCCAAGACCAAGGTGAAGCCCAGACAATCTATAAGCATCTTCACTCGGGCCATCGTTACAGTCGAATCCATACTCACCGCCTGTATTGTGGCTAGCCTTACATATGGTAATTGCTTGCAATGATCATATGTATCTTATTAATTACTTAATTAATTTTAACAACTTAGCTTTCTGATCATCTAGCTTGTTTCTTCTTAAGCTGTCATGCCGTTTGCTCGATCAAATGTTGTAGTCAAGAAATTTTGTTCACGCACATTTGATTCATTCTCAATCTGCAAGAAGGAGGCTGCTCAAAGCCTAAACATAAGCATTTTTAGTGGACTCCACCAGATCGGGTTTACTAGGGAAGACATGTGTGTATCCTTAAACATGCCTGAACTTAAGATAGAGGACGTCAAGTCGTATTTTAAACATGGGGCTTTCTTCATTGAAGGGAGAAGAAAAACCAAAACCAACAAGGTGCACTATATTACAGCCATACGTTTACCGGAGGGCTACTGTAATGTTATCAAGACAGAGATGCAAGATGGAATGTATAAGACAATTCTAGCTTTCTGATATTTTGACCTTCAACATCAACTAACTAGTATGCTATTTCCTAACCCAAGGAAAAGCAACTCAACTCCATAATATCTATCAACTAGCTAGTGGACATATATTTGAAGTTCCTTGGTCCTTTTCTCTATATTCAATTCTTCAAGTTTTTTGTTTCTTTAAAGTTTATATATATAAGTTTTTTATTTGTGCGTCTATAGTTTTTTTTTTAAATATATTCACACACACAAACATGCCACGTTTAGTTTTCTCTCACTCTTAGTATGATTGGATTAACGAATTGACTCTTGTATCTCTCTTAATCGTTAAGAATTGAATGTTAAATATATTCAATTCTTAAATGTTGATTTCAAGAGATCTAATGAACATGGATGCATATTTGATATTGGAATGGCTGAAGCAAGGAAAACTAATGATATTCCTATTCTTTTCTTAAAACCTCTCTTTCTGAAATTGAAATTGACTTGCAATTGTGAACAAAAAAAGTTGGCAGCAGTTTTAAATAAAGAGTTAATTTAACGATTTAGTATTTAGATAGAAGTTAAAGCATTAGCCAATATTAGATAAAATTCAGTTCATGTTTAGTATTATTTTCTTTAATACTTTAAGGTGACAAAGTGTAATATTATTTCCTATATAATCTCTTGTAATCTTCCTTTATCTTTTATTGAATAAAAGACTTTACAATTCAATCATGGTATCAACCATTCTTATGATGGTTGAGTTTCTCTGCTTTAAATCACATCCGATCATTATCCTCTTTCTGTCTTGTCATATGCTTTCGTCCTTTATTCTCCCTTTTTTTGTTCTTCACCTTTTTCTATCAAACAGCCCCTAATTCTGTTTCAAATGCTACTAATGGTTCCAAGTTTCAGGCCTAAAGTTCCAGGCCCAGATTGAGTTATTTCAGGCCCAACCGTGGGCAGACTACTTCTCAAAATTATCGTGGGCAACATCAAAATTATCGAGGTCAGCGACCATCATTTGGAACCATGCCTCGTCCATCACGGCCCCCCGACTTGTTAACTATGTCGCAAGCCGGGACATTACGCATCACAATGCTATCACCTTGCTTCTTTTGCAGCTTCGGCCACCCCGACTGATACCCAACTCACTCAGACCTTTCACGCCCAATGTCACTTAAATACCAATGTTTCCGATTGGACTTGTGATACACTTGCACATTCCACACTTGCACATTCCACACCAACTCAAGGTAATGAGTGTGTTTATTTTGGTAATGGTCAGTCACTTTCTCTTACTCATGTTGGTCATAACACCCGTCTTGATAAACTTGCTCTTAATAATATTTTGGTTGTGCCCAATAGCACCAAAAACCTTCTTTCCATTGGTAAACTTACCAAAGATAACGACGTTGATGTTGTTTTTTCTAACCCTTATTTTCATATCCAGGACCGGAAAACCAAGCAAATTCTAGCACGGGGATGCCGTGAACATGGTCTTTATGTTCTTCGCAATAAATATGAAGCTTTAGATTCAAAACAGTCGTGTCCCAAAGCTTCATTTGAACTATGGCGTTCCCGCTTTGGGCATGTTAATTTTGATATAGTTACATTATTAAAAAAATAATGGTTGTTTATTATTTACTTCGGATTTACCTAAACCAGGACTTTGTTCTCCATGTGAACTTGCCAAAACAAAACAACAACCTTTTTCTCTTAATAATCAACGTGCTTCTTTACCGCTTGATCTTATTCATTGTGACTTATGGGGTCCATCCCCGATTAAATCGGTGGACAACTTTACTTTTTTGAGGCGTTATCCATCTTTGTACCCTTCGGATACTTCGGGCACCTTTGGTAAAGGGCTTCAGGTAGTTTGGCAACATTGTCATCGGCGATTCGGATAGGGGGTTTGGGTGGTACTACCCGAGGGAGTGTCATTGTACAACCTAAGTAGCTTTGGGTTACGCCCTAGTAATTTGAGTGGGTTTGGGTAAACATGATGTAACAATTATTTAGTAGGTTGATCTAATTTGCATACATTGAGTACTATTAAAAACTTATATAGGAGTTGAGTGGTGTTTAACCCTAGCATCTTGTTGCCTTGTTGGTGGTAATTTGTATTGTGATTCTATATTAATAAATCCCAAGCCTCTTCTTGGATTTAAAACCCACTTGAGAAACAGGCCCAGATGATGAGTTATTCACTAATGTGTTCTCCAATGTAGGCCCAATTTGTTTTACGCCCAAATTCAGTTCACCAAAATTTGAATTCTTTTGAGTTATTATGATCTTGATAAGGTGTATAGGTGGAAGAATTTGTTTGGCAATCTATTCATTTGGGAGGGGCAACAACTTATAACTAAAACAATTATGGAGTTGTACAATGTTAACATCAAACTGATTCACTAGATAAAAGGAGAGTTGAGGGATGGATCAATCATACGGTTCTAGTTAGATTATTGGATTGGAAAGGCCGAGACCCCCTTTATGGAGTTATTTCCTAAAATATACAAGTTGAAAGCGGATAAAACGTGCTCGGTTGAGGATATAATTCATGATCAAGTCGTTTGCGCGTCTTGGGTGTGGAAAAGGTAGCCCCTTCAACCTGTTGCACTACAACTACTCTTAATGTTCTGCTTTTTTACAACAAGCCACTTTCTTGTTTGCGCGTCTTAATGTTTTTCAGTCAAGTTGGTGCGAAAGAGGTTCTTAAGTTCGAACCAATTAACGGATTCTTTTGTATTTCCTTAGAACAAATGGCTTCCCCTCAAAGTTAACATTTTTGGATGGCGAGCTCTTCTCAACCGACTTCCAACGAAGGACTCGCTTCTAAAAATGAACATTCAAATAGACTCATCTTTATATACACCGCTTGTTATGTTGCAATTATAGTATGTCAAATGATATCTTCTTGGATTTTAAGACCTTTTGGAGTTTCATATTCTAATTATGGTTTGAAATATAAAGTCCAAACAGTATAAACCAAACCATTCGAACCGTACACATTTGGCAGGTTCACGGTATGAAATGTGGAACCCACAATGTATAGGTTTATATACATACACATTTTATCATCTTCAAAATCCTAAGATACACTTAAATGTGATAGGTTAAGCAACCAACACTGGAGGGAACTTAGAAGCAATCTTCAACTACTAAACTTAATCGGTAAGCAACTTAAAAGAAAAGCAGGGGAAAATTTATTTTAGAAACAAAATAAAACTAGTTTATTTAACGAGGTAAAAGAAATGAAATATTTTCTTTTTCTTTGTTTCATTTTCTCTTCTTTTCTTTTTTTTCCTTTTCTTTTTCTTTTCTCTTCATTTCCTTCCGATTTGAAAGAATTGATTTTATTTTATTTTTCTTCCATTTTCTTTCTTTTATCTCCATAAGTTAATTCGGGAGTACCACTTTTTAACTTTAATTTCATTTTTTTCCATTAGAAAAAACTCTAGAAAACAACTTTTTATTGGGCTTACGTGTCTGGATCAAAGTTCAAAGGGAGCATTGTGGGTTGAAGACCATGACCCGCCTAAACCCGTTTCTTCTCAGCTAGACACACGGGTCATGGACAAGTTTGGGCATCCGTTTTGGCCTGATATGGAGCTATATTAAGAAAAAGTGGGAAGTCGATCGATTGACTCAATCTTCAGGGCCGGTCCCGAGATTTCTAAAGGGACTTTGGATCCGTGGCGAGAACAAAAAATGACGACCCCTATATTACGACATATAAAAAAATCTAAACCGAATAACTTGTATTTAAAATTATAATACTATGATAATTTTTATGACAACAAACAAATCCAACGTATTGAAGCAAAATTATTTAGTTTACTTATTTAAACGAATAGGTGGACTCTCCAAGCGTTTTGGAAGCAAAGTTCTCCATCAAGTCTTCATAATTCATGTTCTCTAATACATTACTTTCATTAGTTATCATCGCTAATTCATTGAGTCTTTATTTGATTAAATTATTTATAATTTTAATGGGCTACTAAATCAATTTTAGTGGGCTAAAATAATCACAATGTTATTGGATTTGTTAATGTATTAACTAATAGATTATAGTTTTTTTATTAAAAAAAGTACATATATATAATATAAATACTTTTTTTTTAATTTTGAGCCATTAAGTAGATCGGGTCCTTTGCAGACAATATCTATGTTTAAACATTAGGTGTTTGTGAATTTCACTATGAGAAGTAAAATACAATGTTGATTTTCTTATTATTATCGAAGACAGCTATTATTATCTATATTATTTATTGTGGATGATAAATAGTAGACTTTAGCTCTTTTAAAGTAAATAATATATATATATATATATATATATATATATATATGTATATGTATATGTATGTATGTATGTATGTATTGCATTACCCTTCACTTTGATTTAACGTATTAGGTTTTACACCATAGGGATACTTCATATATACCCCAACAAACTTTTAAAATATCAAATACTAGGTTAGTACCATGTGTATTACACGAGTTAAATAAATAAAATATTAAATAGTTATTAATAAAAAGATAATAAATTATAAAATGATATTTTGATATAAGATAAGATTAAGATTACGTACGAGTGATTAAAGTATGATATCATTTTTTAAACTTTTGTTTAATGTTTTTTGTTTTTCTCAAAAAAATTGATTTTTAAACAAATCATTTCAAAACAAACCATTTTTTAAAAAGTGTCATTTTTAATAATTTATTTATTATAAACTTTGAAATTTAATTAATTTTGTTTCATAAGAATTTTATTTTTTTAAAAGCCACAGGTTTTAAAATATATTTTTTTATGAAAAAGTATTTTATTTTATAAAAATATATTTTACAAATTGCATTTGTAGAAACTTTTTTTATCTAATAAAAAATAATTTTAATATGAAAGAATTAAATAATATAATCTGTAGTTAATGATATTTCAGGAGAGAAGTGAGAAAATAAAATTTAGGGCCTTTAGAATTGTAACAACTGACGTACAAAAACATTTTTTATTAGTATGAGTCCTTAGAAAACTTTGAAATAACATATAAGTCCAATCAACCTAAAAATATCATATATGCCCCAACAAACTTCCTCCATATCATATATATACCCTAAAAAAACTTTTTAAATATCATATATGCTCAAACTAATTTAAAAATATCATACATATCTTTTTATCAATGAAAATATTTGATTTTTATTAAATAAATTTAGAATGTATTTTTATTTTTTGCAAAAATATAAGTTTCATATTTATTCATAAAAACTTCAATATTTATGAGTTGCCCACTCTTAACACTCATGTAGAATACAAAAGGAATTCGGGTTCAACCCTGGGCACCCCTTGTGTTTTTTATAAAAACTATTTCTTTTTCATTTTTAATTTAAGAAAAATAGTATAAAAACTATTTTGTTAACTAATATTAACTCAGAGTTTAACTATTAACTTTTGGAGTTTCTATAAAATTTTAATTTCACTTTTTCTTAGTTTAAAAAATGGTTTTAAATGTTATAGAATATTATAAATTTATTTATAAGTTTTAAACTTTATAAAAATTACTCTAAATCAAACATAAACTATTTCAAGTTATATTAAACATTTTGAAAGATTATTAAATAATTAATTATTAATATTAATTATTTTCACACTATTATATTTTAACTTTACTTGTTCAATCATTATAAATTAAATACTTTAATTATAATTAATCATTCTATTTTATTTATGAATTATTATTTTCAAATTTTAAATTCTTAATTTATTTTATTTTATTTTAAGAAGTTATATAATAGAAATCAAGTTCATTATTGTATACAATTTGTTAAAACATCAAAACCCAATTGAAACCGTAATCAATATTTAATCTTTAAATCACATTATTATTCTAACATAAGATACCATCCATTAGGTTAAAACCGTGAGAAATTTGTTAGTGTCTAATCTTGCATTTTAGCATTCAACCCATATCCAATAATCAAGTGAGTATTTATAGCTTATTTCTTGTATTTATTATTTGGGGAAATTATAAGACACTTAAACAATTAATTGTTATTCATTGATATTCTATTCAAAGTTTAATTTTAATCATACTATGTTATTATTTGCAATTATATATTCATAATTAGATAAAACTAGATGTTAGCACAATCACTAATTTATGTAAACCACGACAAAAATATATATTTATTGGTTTAACAAACCCACCCCATATGATTGTTCGAGGGTAATTGAAACCAGACTTGTACATATTCAATAGGCTTTATCTGCAAATCAAGTCAATACGTATTTAAACACTTCATTAACTGATATCAAAACTTTTTAACTAATGTTGATAACTTGATACTTTTTAAGTCGTTACTTATAAGAAACATTTTATATGCGCATAGCGGCATAGGTTATTTGTGTTTCAGATAACTTACATGAAATCCAATTAAGAGACGTATACACATTTCGTTTCTATATAACATTTAACAAAGTATTTATAATGTTAAATGTTAAAATCATGTATATTTCAAAGCTCTTCAAAGTAGAGGTAAAGGTCTAATAACAAACACCAATAAGCTGGGGTGTTAAACACCTTCGTTTGTGTTAGGGATCAAGTTATATAACGTTAAATACCAAACCAAGATTTATATTTCAAAATTGCTTTAATTCCCGTTAAATTGCTTTTCTAACCACATGGTAACATTAGAGTTCATTTGATTACCTTTTACAGACTAGTGGCAATGTGGCATTTTTATTTGCAAACAGGATAAAACCTCAACTCTCGTATTTTGAAATTTATGAACTAGCTAGCAGTTGTATCATGGTTTGAAAGAAGCATCACAAGGACATGATGAAATAGCTAAAACTTGCATTATTTAATAGCTTTTATTGGCATATGGGCATAAATTACTATATACACGAAGGTAGGTGCCTTTTGCCACCAGGTCATTCCACCCCCTTAACTTTTGTTTTTGACACTTTGCCCCTTAGCTTTTTAAAAACTATAAAAAAATATCGTTTTAACCTCATTAAATTTCTAAAATTTTGGGTTTAACTCCTGTATAAATTCAAATTTGTTAACGATAAATTTAGTTCGAAACGTAACGATGTGATTGCAATCTATACTTTATGACGTTGCATACAATATCGTTGCCCGTGTATTCTATTTACGTTTTGAGTTGGTTTACGTTTCAACATAATTTTATTTGAAAAAGAGTCGGGTCAGATCTAATACGTTTTTATTCAATGGTATAAATTCGATTTGCTCTACATTTGATGTAAATTTAGTTTGAAAACGAATCAGGTCGATTGTCGTACGTATTTTATCATGCCGCGTTGTGGCGAATCCCGCCACGTCCGCCGCTGCCGTTGCGCGACAGGTTCTAGTTTCTCGTTTATATTTATTGTGTATAATAGATAAAGAATAAAAGGAAACATGCCATCTCACTAGTAATCCAAAAATGTATTTCCCTATCACTCTCTTTTACAAAATAGGAAAATTACAATTTACAAAAACAACTAATTAAATTAACTTTTCATTTTACTAAACCAACCAATTTTCTTTTTATTTAAAAGTAAGTTCAAATAACTTTCAGTTTATACTTTTTAAAATTAAGGTTTTACAATTTAATTTCTACTAAGTATATCTAAAAAATAAGAGGCATAGAGAAATAGAATCTTACATAGGAGAAGAGAATGTGGCATAAGATGAGGAAATCCAATGCAAGAGGTAACACATAGTTATAGTCATATCCAGTATATCTCGTTCATAGCAGAGGTATCGATAGAGTCTAGGAGGGTAGGATGTAGTCAAGCCTTACCTCTATGCTAGATGATAAAGAGGTTGTTTTTGGTGAGACCCTCAGCTCTTGCGCCCATAGTAGGATCAAACGACCCATAGAACCTGAAAACAAATATGCAGGAGATACAAGAAGCATTCATTGGTAGTATTACATTAGATAGCACACATTAGACAATCATTGTAAATTAAGGATAGACGTGTATGTGATCAGCAATATACAAGGATCAATAATCAATACACAACCAATTTGCACCAAAAAGCATTAGGATACAATGCAAGATATAATAACTATTCAAGGCCAACATGCAGGGTAGCAACCTAATATCTATATATGATAACTTTGGACCCTTTTTTAAACATCTTTAACCTTAATCCATGCCTCCATGTACTCCTATCCTAGACCATGTCCTTAGAGAGGTGTCACTCTAACAAATCATGTCTAATCTTCTTCTCCCAAGTCAATTAAGGTCTACTTTTATTCTTTCGTCCTTCAACATTGATGGTCTCTACTACTCTATCTGATTATGTCGTATGTCTTCTCTTCACATGTCCATACCATCTTAGCCTCACCTCCCTAGTTTTTTCCATTATACCAGCTACTCCTAACATGTGTCTAAAACCTCATTTCTTATATGATCTAACCTTATATTTCTACATATCCACCTTAGCATCCTCATCTCTCCTATTTCTATCTTACGTGTTTGGTTTTTCTTAATTGCCCAACACTCTGTTCCATATAGCATAACCAGACAAACTACAACTGTATAGAATTTTCCCTTTAACCTGTTTAGGAAGTTCTTATCATAGAGAACCCCTTAAGGCTACCCTCCACCTACACCAGTCTACCTGGATCCGGTGTATAATGATCGAGTGATAATAATTCAAGGTTTAATTGAGCTAATTATGTGATTTTACATCATCGTTAGCATGGAATGAAGTTACTTTGAGTTTGTTTTGATGTGTAGGAAAATGGAGCTTAAGGAAGCTTATGTTAAGGTGAATAAGCACAAGATGAAACCATGAGGACCAAATGCGTAATCATCAAAAGGTGGAAAACAAGAAACCGAAACTAAGTTTGGTGAAACATGAAGTGTATGGAAGAAGCGCGATGGAAATCGAAGCCCGAGAAGTGAAGAAATGCAAATCCGAAGGTTCAAGACCATGGTAACTTAAAATGAGCATAACTTGGGCTAGGAATAGAGTTACGGGGCCCACGACCTATCAACGGAAAGCTCGTGAAAAATTACATGTGAAAATGTTGTGAAAAAATGTGCAGGAAGGCTGTAAGCTATGGCCTGGGGCCGTAACTTACGACCCTGTGCTAAGTCCGTCTGTGAACCCCGTAAAGCAGAAGGTTTGACCGTCTAGTTGAAGTTAGGCCGTAACCTACGACCTATAGGCTGTAAGTTACGACCTATAAAACATTGATCTATAAAATGCAACATTATGTTTTGATCGATTTAAACGATTTTCTTATAATAAAGTTGTTTGCTTTGATTATCAGTTTTTCAGTTTCCTTACATCGTGAACTCATTAAAAAAAGTAGACAACGTGATATAAGTAAATGGGTAACATTATGAATGAACGAGTCATAAAAGATTGTTCTTTTGTTATCACTTTAATCAAAAGTTAAGATCTTGAAGTATTGTTTCTTATAAACCTTAATTTAAAAATACCAATTGTTGATCTTTGCAGAATTGGAAACCCGGAAGTGATTGTTTTTCGTTATTCAATTAATTTCATTATAAAGTTTGTTATTGTTTTTCGTTATTCAATTAATTTCATTATAAAGTTTGTTTCTTTATGCAATTGTGTTCATTAATCCACTCCAAGTCATAATTTTTAATTATAAAGTTTGAGTCTTTAGCTAATCATCATATTCGTTAAACACTTTCCACATATTCCCTATGGAGACAACCTTACTTACCCTTACACAATAAAGGTAGCTAAGACCATTAAATTAAATTGTTTTTTATCGAGTCTCGACAACCAGATCATGTAACACCATCTCTCTCTCTCTCTCTCTCTCTCTCTCTCTCTCTCTCACTCCATCCGCTTGCACATACGACCTTAGATACTTGAACTTGTTTTTTTGTACCACCACTTGTCCTTCAATGATGATCTTTGACTTGTTATGATCTCCAACTCCAATGAAGTTGCAATACATGTACTCATTCTTCGAGCAATTGATCTCTAGCATTTTGTCCTATAACGCAACTCTCCATTCCTCTAAATGCATATTCATAACTTCATAGTATGATTCTAGCCAAACTAGTTTATCCTTTCTAAATCTCCTTTCATAGCTTTATCCCTTTATAGCTCCCATAACATTGCACGTCTCTTTTGTTTTTATAAATGGGCACTACTACACTTGTCCTCCATTGATCTAGCATTCTACCAGATTTTAAAACGAGATTAAATAGAATGGTTAACCATTGTATTTCTTCTTCTCCCCATAGCTCACCTATATCGGTATGTTGTCTAGCCCTAATGCCTTACCCCTTCTCATTTTTCTAAGCGATATCGTCACCTCTTCATTGGTGATTTGACGACAATAGAGAATATTCTTTTGTTGTCTTTCACAATTGTTGTCATTTTCTTCATGGTATGCTCGGGCTCCATTAAAAAGGTCTTGAAAATAGGTTTGTCATCTCAACTTAGTATCTTGCTTATTGAATAAAGCATGTCCATTCTCACCCTTTTATAAACTTAACAACCCTTGGATCTTGCATCCTACGCTCCTTAGCTCTATAAATTTTATGAAAATCATGTTCCCCTTCTTTTCCAGATGCGTGAACATTTGTCTATAAGCCATGTTCTTTGTCTTTATTACTACCTTCTTTGCTTCCTTTTTGGCCTGTTTGTATTTCTCCTTTTAACTAAAGTGGTACTCCTCCTTTATGCACATTAGAGACTCCTTGAAGCTTATTTTCTTATCCCTTATTTTCTTCTTAGTGCAAGAGCTAGCATGCGAAAATGAAATCCAACATAGTAGATGAACTTTTAAATCTTAATTACTAACTATCAAATTTAATAGTTTTTTATTCAAACGGGTAATATGTGGGTTTTATCCTAG
>BJCM01215572.1:0-14899 GCA_018326385.1 Flaveria bidentis | reverse complement strand
ATAACTAAATTTAATAGTCTCATTAAAAAGAAAATCATAAAGTTTATAAATATTTTGTAAAACAAATGGGTTTATTATTTAAGTTAAATTTAGGATGAAAAGTGACAATTGTGAAATTTAAATTACAAGTTTTTTTACATAAAATAATAAGTATGCCAAATTACAGGGGCTAAAACTATAAATTTTAAAAAAAAGCAACCCCAAACCCCCCTGTTTTTCCCCGTCGATCGTAACCACCTCCGGCCAACTTCCGGCCAACTCCGGCGACTTCAAAACCAATCCATTCGACCTCGTGAAACGTTTCATTCGGACGTTTCTTTTACTTCGCGCATCGGATTCGACCTCGTGAAACGTTTCATTCGGACGTAACCGTGGTTGAAACTATTCTCCCTCGTAACCGAAGTTCATCACTCAATTGCATATTCGTTTCACTCGTGTTTGATCAATTGGCAAAATCAAATGATCTGTAACGCATCTTTTGACCATCGCAAACATAAAAATCGAATCAATTTTAACCGGTAACCGTAATTCCTTATCAATTCATAATCGAAACTTCCGATTTAAGACCTTAACTCGTCGACCTTGAATCAGCATCTATCGACCCTATATAACGAATGGAAATCATCAAGTAATCCCTTTGCAAACCTACGATAACTGTAATTCTGGTACATCACATTCACCCAACCCTCTTTGAGCTCCATCTTCACTCGCAACCTTCAACTAACCGAACTTCACATCCGAGGCAACCTCAACAGAAATTGTTTGAGGGCTTTTGATCATATTGATCAATAGAAGCTCCATGAGCAAGCAATTCGTTTAAGACCAATAAAATCAGCTTGAACCGATTATCCACCCGTCGCGACTCGTTCAACCTGTACACCATCGATTCAATCTCAATTCAGGTAATTAGATATATGATTACATCCTTTTATCCATGTTAAACGAAAGCCCTATGCTCAATTCGATTATCAACATCGAATTCTTGTCCAATTTAATCAGTCTACAATTAGGGTTCAGGTTGATTTGGGGAAAATCAAGAGTTAAGAGTTTTAATTTATTTCAATTGAAATGTATTCAGATTTGGGCCTTGGCTCAACTGTAACACACACAACAAACATATGGGCGACCCAGGTTTGAACCTGGGCATCCACATATATTTTTAAAAGTTTTTTTTACCAAATTAGATTTCATAAATCATTATTATATCTTAACATTAACATAAAAATTGCTTTGTTAATTAATGTTATTTTAGAAATTATTTATTAATTTCTGAAAATTCTAAAAAGTTATAATCTCACTTTTATTAAAGGTTTAAATGTTATAAAAAAATTATTTATAAGTTTTATATTTTATATAAAAAAATCACGATTAAACAAATTTAAACTATTTCAAATCATTTTAAATTAATATTTTATAAAATCTAAATAATTAACTATTCACTTAATTATTTTGACCAAGAGTTCAAGTAATTAATTTAAAATTAATTATTTAACTTCTAAACTTTAATATTCATTCAAACGCTTTACATTAAATGTTTTAAACCTATTTAGTTACTTTATTCCAATTATTATCAATCAATAATTTCTTTATTTAAATTCATTTTTCTTTATTTTATTTAATCATGGTAAACCAAATACATTAGCTTAAATCATTTGTAAACCCTAAATCCCACATTAGAACCCTAGTTTTTTCAAATCAATCTAGACTTCAATCATTACGTTGTTTTTAGATTAAAACACTATTCCCTAGGTTAAATCCGTGAAGAAATCGTTGGTGTCTAATCTTGTATATTATTCAAACCATACTAATTTACCAAGTGAGTATTCATTGCTCATTTTTCACGTTTTATTATTTGGGGAAATCATGTGATTTATATTCAATCATTGATATTCATTGTTATTCTATTTCATTCTAAATTTAATTTAAGACATGCTATGTTATTACTTGCAATTATGTGTTCATAGTTAGATAAACTTGATAATACAATCATTAATTCATGCAACCACGGTAACAATGATAGATCTATTGGTTTGACAAACCCACCCCATTTGTTTAGACGCGTGGTGATTGAAACCGGAATCATTCATTCTATAAGGCTTCATCTGAGGACCGAGTCAATTCAATCATTAGGATTGATTGTGTTGGTTTTTCTGTTATGATACACTATTTCATTTTAGTTTGACATGGTCATGTGAATTGGATGGTTTTTTCAAGATTTTTAGTCAATCTATATATGTGTATATAAACCTATGATTACTCACCGGCTAATTTGTTAGTTGACTCGTTACTTTTTCACATGATTTCAGGAAATACTATTTAGAGGATTTTCTCTCTGCTCATATAGGATTGGATCTAGTCAAAAATAAAGAAGACAATATTATATTTCATGGTTTTACTTTAATTGCGTTGTAATGTGTGTTTGACTAGCATTTTTTCAATAATTAAATGACTTTAAATATTAATTCAACGTATTTATTACCATGTGCTATGAACAGTCGATTCACATTCATCCGCCCCGATGATTCCGCCGTCGGTCGGGGTGTGACACTCCCGTCCTCCCGAGGACTTGTTCCTCTCTTTTCTTTCCCCTTCCCGTACTGCCTTAATCACTTCGGTCACCACAGACGGTAAGATTGTCTGCATGACCTGATGCACCTCTTCAACCACCGCCTCTTTCACTGAGGCCCTTAAGTTTGTACTCTCATCACCACCCTTCGGATGAGGGGTCTCGGGTTCTTCATGAACCACCTTTTCAACTCTGGGTCTTCCCCTCTTGGGTCACGGTTCAGTACCGTGACCTCCACCACGTGAAGGTTTCAAAGATCTACCACCGGCAATTCACACGCACACTGAAAGATTCAAATACCAACACGATCATTCAAGAGAACAACTCAGTTTATGTCAAGTATAGTAAGTCCCTAATTACAGTGACCAGTTGTGATTAGCCACTTACTTTACTCTTCATACCCCAAGCATTACATGTCCTGACTACATTAGTATTTAAATATACAAATAACACATAACCACATACCATGCGCACATACTACCGGTTAATATCAAAGAAAAATACCTGATGGCACGCAGCTACTCAGATTGGCATCCCTTCCCCTACCGTCCCATTCTCTGTTTAAGTTAAGGTTTATTTTGAAAATTTACCCATTTCACTTAAACATTGGCTCTGATACCAACTTGTAAGGCCCCGTTCCCGGGACGCTTACAGCTGGTCAATCATTGCACATAAAACATACATTTTCATTGAATAAAAGAAAAGCATCGCAGCGGAATCATCAAAATAGACATATCATTTCATTATAATCACTTTTGTAAAATAATACATCATTAACCAGTTACAAAATACATTGTTGCATTACATCACAAAATCGTTATATAAATGGATGTCATCCAAAAGAGCTGAGTAGCCTCCCGTGCCATCCTTAGCAATCATTACCTGCCAACTGGAAACACATAAAAGTCAGCACACTGTTGGGCTAACACCTTACTAAGGGGCGTGTCCTGACATACAATGCTTGCAAGACTTTCATTACTTTCATCATTCATTAATGCATGCATTCATCATGTTCCACTTCTCGTTATCATTCATTTTACGTTACATAATACTTCATTTCATTCATTAACATAACACGTAAAGCCACAGGAAATATAAACATACATCATAATAAGGAACATACACAATCAACGTCACCATACAGGACAACATCATACATAACATCACGTACATCATGCATAAACATGCAACATCATCATCATCATGCCCAACATAACCTCTAAGGCCTCTACAATCATCCTACATGAACTTACGGGAACTTCCACGTCAAAACTTACATCTGCACTTTCCCCCGAAAGTCAGTGATTAAACTACATTTTTCCTCAGCTACAACAGCCCTATTTGGGCGTATGGACACCCTTCAGTCGCATGACCTCCATGTGACTGAACATCATACGAATGGACCAATGCGGATGAACACCAATGCGGATGAACACCCAATCGTGCGAATGGACCTCATGCGTATGGAACTAATGCGGATGAAACTAATGCAGATGAGCACTTATGCGAATGGGCCCTCAGTCGCATGACCACCCATGCGATTGACTCTCAGTCGCACGACTGGCAGGCGTATGGGCCTCAGTCGTACGTCTCATATGCGATTGACCTTCAATCGCATGACTGGCATGCGTATGGCTTCAGTCGCACGACTGGAATGCCATTCGGTCGCATAACCCTAGCTGTGCAGAATACAGCTCACCCCCGAACCCAATCTGCCATTTTCGATCTCCAAGCTCATCTAAACCCATTCTAAGCCCAAATCAACTATCCTAAACCTTAGGAATGCATACCCCAACACCATTCAAGCAGACACAAGCTCAAACACAATACCCAAACGAATCATACACCTACACCCACATACACAAACGGGTCAAACACACACACACATAAAAACCCAATTTTCAGATGTATTCCATCCCCAAAACCATTCAAAAACATGTAAAAGAGGGGTCCTCGAACTCACACAAACGACCACAATGAGAGGAGCTTCGATTTGACTCGCTACACGACGATTTCCAAGCTTGAACCCACTCGAATCAAGCCTTTTTCTCTCTTTTCTCCCTTTCTTCTCTTCTCCTCTCTTTTGTGCAGAATTTTATGAGTGTGGGGGAGGGTGTGGGCTGCCCTCCCCTCTTATTCCCCATTCTTCCAAACGTTTTGGCAAGTTTGGCCCCCCGACTTTGGACTTTATTTCTTTTTCTTCTTTCATCGGCTTCAAAGAAAATATCCGGGTGTTACAATTTACAAGTATCAAGATGTTTACAAGTGTAAGTTTATAAGGTTAACATGTTTTACCCCAAAACGTATGATATAAAGTAAAAAGGGGCATGAAGAACTAGGTATAATAATGGTAGTAGTGTACATAAGAAAGTTTGGATGTTCAAAAGTCAAATGTGATGTCCTAAATTATAAAAAGAAATAATAACTTGAGTTTGGAATTCATTACAAGAAGTTAGGACGCTTAGGAATACCAATAAGTGAAAGGTAAATTGATAAACGATTATTGTACCAATTTTAGATTCCGGACAGAATGTTTGATACGTGTTTGAACAGGTTTTTAAAATAGCAAACGGTTTCATAAATTTATAAAAATTTACATTTGACTAGTTCAAAGTCTTCCGGATAACTTTTATTCAGAAACATTTTTATGAAAATATCCGTAAATAGGTCATACAAGCAGCACAAGACAGAAGGTGCTGAAATGCGCACTTATCTTGTGAATGCTATTATTGAGTCATCCGATTGAGTTTGAAGACGTATAAACTATCGTTGAAAAGTTAATTCAATTAACTTAATTTTGGAGTCTGATTTTACTCAAATTTAGTTTGTTATGATCAAGTTATGGTCGGTTGAAGTCAGATTATATTCTGCCAGAATTATAGTAAGGCACTTATGTGCACTTTTAAAATCGTTAAAGTATGAAACGGGTTAGTGTAAATTTATTATATTGATATATGATATATTAGACTTCATTTTAGTTATATAAAAATATTCCAATATTTCTACATAGCCATCATTTAGGGAAATAATCTTGTGGAATAACCGAATGCGGCGGCATAGCCGTCCATATGCAAACGGGATTTTTTTGTTTACATTAATGTGTTGTTAGCTTGATTTAAGAATGTTAGTGATTATTATAAGGTTAGTGAACATTAGAAGGTTAATGATTAAAAGATAATGATCAAAATTGAAATAGATTTAGTTGAAGAAAGAATTAAAATAAGAACATAAAGTCATGAGAACAATTGGATGTTAGAATGATTGAAATGTCTAATATAAAATCAATAAAATATTATCTTAGTATTAAGAATTCTTGAAATCTTTTGTAAAATAAAATTTTTTAAATTGATCATAACCAATGGATGAAAAAAAAACATGAGAGTGAGATATTTAGAGAATGAGCAAATGAAAAATAAGGCCTAAGGCTTGCTTTTATAGTTGAGGTTAGGAGTAGGTTATGAATGGTGTTAATGGTGAGTTATAAGTCTTTTAAAAGAGGATTATGATTGGAATTTGAAATAAATATAAAATTAAATAATTTAAATAAATAAAAGAATAATTACAATTTAAACTTTAAATTTATTAAAACTTTAATTTTAATTTAACAATTTATATTTTATCAAATCTTTGTAGACTTTATAAATCTAATAAGAACTTGTAATTTAATTATTTATTTTAATTGAATATTTAAAAACTTATTAATACTAATAACCTTTTATAGACCTTACATATTTGTAAAAATAATAATCTTTGTATTTCATTCCTTTATTTTAGTTTTATAATTAAAACTCATAAATGACAAATAAACTTCATGAATTTATAAAATTTTATTCTGTAAATCATGAAATTACCATGAATTGATTTAATAAATGGAAGTTGAATAAATAGTATTATTATTGTTTTTGAAGGATTAAAATATGTTAAATTTCTAACTAGTGTATTTATTTTTCCAAAATTGACTCAAACGGATTCGGGTTTGGGTTTCCATTTTTCAAAATGGACAGATGTTACATATACTATGAGTACTTTAATGTTATTGAATTTGGGTGTGTTTTTTTGTAAGCCTCATGGGCTAACCACTTATTATCATTTGGATTAGATGAAACCTAGCATGATTTAACAACTTGTACATGATTCTTGGTGATGGTTATGTTGGTGCTATGATGAAGCTTGATTATTCTTCAATATTCGTGTGTGTTTGTTCTAGTTTGATGAAATGTTCAACCTTGTGGGTATTGCAAGCATGCTATGTTGGAAAACTTCATGTTCTTACAAGACTTATACATATAATTGCATCTTTTGTATGTAAACTTGTGACATTTGATTAGGAATGATGAATGAAGGTTGAAGGTTTAGTAGAATTGGTCAAATGTGCATCCTTATTCTTATGTTTAAGGAAATTATAGTGTATGTCATGAATCTCTTTTGTTATTGGTTATGAATTCTTTTGTAATTGTGGTATGAAGTTTATGAGTTGAAGAGTAATTGTAGTTTTCTCTATTTTATCCGAGTTGAGGTGGTTATCAAGTGTTCATCGTGTTAACTTTCCAAAGATTTGTGGAATTAGATAACCCTAACGGGAGTCTAATTCATCTTTTAACATCAACATAATTGTATCATTAGTTCCTCATGGCATAACTTTAGGTAGCTATTATGTGTTTATCGTTCTAGCTTTCCGAATTGTTATATGTCTAGATATCATTGATGGGTTTTTAGGCAACTTCCATGTAGTATGTGTAAAAATGGTCTACCTAGAGTTTGTGCTAGTTGTTAATTCATTACTAAGTGGAATTAAAATCCAAGTGGTATCTTTAATTGATTGTATATCTTCATCTTTACTTCCTTAATTTGTTAACTTAGCTTGCTAATCATTTCAATTAATTCAATATTTGCAAATCCAAACTCAATTGATCGGTTAAATAGTGATGATGATTTAGTATTGGGGGTCATTGTGTCCATGAATCGATACTCGATTCTTACCTAAGACTATACTACTATGTGATAGGTGCACTTGCCTATTGTGTGTAGTTGGTTTAAGAGTGATAATTGTTTCTTAAATTAAATCTTATTTGTGTGAAAATCCTTACTAAAAATATTTTAAAGCTCATTTGAGCTCGAGCTTTATATGTCAAGATCCAGCCGACTCGCAAGACAAAACTAGCGTTGTATGCATATGATGTTTATTTTATCTTTTATGTATATACTTATATAAATGATTACTACTGTATATAAATTTATGCTTAAAACAATTTTATAATATATATCGTTATATTAAAAAGATTATATAAACTATTTAGTTTCATAAAAAGATCTTTTATATATAAGGACATGTATTCTATAAATAGACGTTAAAAAATACCAATGAAACAATATTAATATTTTTGTATGAGAAAACGTTGTTGAATATATTTTAAGAAAAATTTCTTTAAAAGAACTATAAAATATTTTTTTTTAAATAATGATAGATGTTAAATTGGTTTTTTACTTATTAAAACTTTCTTTTTTAATTTTACTTAAAAAGGATTATTAAAAACATAGATACTTTTATCTAATCGTATTATGAATAAGAAAGTTTAACTTTCCACTAAAAACCATTTTGTTTACTCATTTTGTTAAATTATATTTCTACCAAACCTACTTTGAAAAACTGATTACAAAAGACATTTGTGATGGTTTTAAAATAAAATCCTGAAATAGATTGCGAGTTATAGTTGAATGTTTTGCCCACTCAAGAACAAGTTGACTATATCCATACCAAACATGAAATATAATGAGCTTTTACAGGTTGTATTATACTAAAATTGTGAATTGAAACATGTTAGATTTTTGCTTATTCAAACAAACAATTAAAGGTTTCCTAATTCACTTGTCTAATGCAAATAAGAAGAAACCCCGTACGTGTCTTCTATTCCAAAACAATTTTAAGTATTTCATCAAATTAAGAGTCTCAAATAATCAATTCAGGGTTTTGTTTTTCCTAAATCATGATATCGGTTTTCAAATGTAAAGATGAACCATTTCATATCCATTGCAATTTACAAGCATATGATGGTTTCGATTTACCTAAATCACGTTATGTTTCAAGTTCAACTCATTGATCCTTTTACGTTTTCATTTATATATTTGATATCATTCACAACCCAAGTTTTTAATCACAACAGCTCTTCTTCAAAGTTTCAATTCAATGCTCACATATACAAATCTCGATGTGGTCCGTACAATTCAATGATTTTGATTTTGATTTTAATACAAACTTTAGTATTTTGGTTTTTTACATCAATTTGACTAATATATGTTTTTGTTTATGAAAGCATGAAACTTTGATTTAGTTTTATAATTTATTTAAGCATGACATTGATTTATGTTTTTGTTTAAAAAAGAAAAAATTACATAAATGGTCCATGTGGTTTAATCAAATGGCATGTTTGGTCCCCAAAGTTAAAAATTACAGAGTCCAAACTTTTATATAATATTTGCATGTTTGGTTCATTACATCAATTCAAACTCTATGTTGCATTATCTTGAGTTATAAGTACACATAAATTAAAATTGTTAATATTAGACAATGATGATAAAATTACATATAAAATCAAATTTTGTATATAAAGAAGTTTTTTGATGTTTATGAATATTCTCATGTTCAATATAATTCAAAAATAATTTTTAATGATTGAACCCGTAGATTACAGGGGTCTTTAGTCTAGTACATATATATATACGTATATAATACGTATATATACACATACATTTATATGTACACACACACACACATATATATATATATACATATATATATATACATATATATATATATATATATATACATATATATATATACACGTATACACACATATACACGTATACACATAATTTATTAACAAACTAATTAACAAACCCAATTGTAATTTAATTATTTTGACATATTGAAAATTAGGGTCCATTAACATTTTAGTTAATTTAATCCACTATTATTTATTCAATCTAAACTCATTTAAAAAATGCTAGAAGAGTCTTACGATTCGTCTAAGTAAGTAAATCAAACTGTTTTGCTACAATGTTTTTGTGTATTTGTGTAACAATTATTGTCATATTATACATTTTTACATACATATTATTAACTTTATATTATATGTGCTTATTTTTTTTACTAGCCCTAAGCCCAAAATTTTTCGAGTACTCTCTGGACTGGCCTCGTATAACGTTATCTTGACTCACTAATGCATTGGTACCGGCTCTAACATGATTTTATACCAATAAAATTATTAACCATTTTCTTTCAACTTAAATGTAATGTTACTTTGATGAACACAAAAGATTTGAAATGTGAACTAAATTCTTATATGTTTTTACTAATGTGTTACCTATAATATACATACTCAAAACACCTTATGGTATTATTTGAATAAATAGATCAAAGTACTTTTAAAAATTTTAATATATTAACCATGTTAGTTTTTATAAATGGTATTTTAATTAATCGTTCTAATCCAAAGATGATTGATTTATAATAAAAAAAATTAGACTTTATTGTACTTTCTATAATTTCTTATCATCAAATATTATTACTACTCGTATACATGGTCATTCTTTTATTCTCATCAGTCTGTTTCTTCCTGTCATCTCAACTCTCGCCAATTTAATGTTATACAATGTAGCTAAAATGCGCCCCAAACCCAACTTACTTTCCACACCATTCTATCTCCATCCTTCCATTTTAGCTCACCTCCAACCGGAAAGGTTTTATGATGATATTTACTCGTAATTACAACCTTTAAAATGAGATTTGGTTAGATGGAGTCACACTGAATATTATTATTTTCATAAGATGGTCTTTTATCCGCTTAATGGTTAAATTATTATTTGTGACTACTTTATGTGAAAACTGTGTTGTCCTATTCGACCACTCGATCTATATGAAACCAAACAATCTTCAGACGACCTAACAATACAAACAAGTAAAATTATCCTTAAAATTCATCTCCTTACACCACTTATCCTTTTAAAAGTAAGTTTAATTTCTCACACCATTTTTTTTCAAATAAAGTTATTAAAAAAACAATAGTTTATTACAAATCTTTGTCTGAGAGAGACCCCACCACACTCCCAATCGCCAAGCGTAGGCTTCAACAAAACCCTAGTAATTTTACTCACTAAAGCGTGCAAGTTTTACAGCAAAATGTACAACCATTGTTACATGTAAACTTTGATGAAATGAAGCATAAATATCACTTCCCTTAACAAACGCAACTTCAAGTCAAGTAGAATCAAAGCAAAATCCTCGAAATTATCGCCCACACCACAGCAACAATGGCTGATAAGGGCAAAGCTCCACTTAACGACGACGGAAACGACGGATCTGCTAATCGGAAGAGAAAACGCACAAGTGTTCTCGATGTTCTTAACGATGACGTTCAAGTTTTGGAGAATGCTTCTAGCAACGTTGAGGTTGTTAACGATGGTCAGATAAGCAATAAGGATTCTTTCGATCGTTGTCATTGTTTGCTTATCTGCTAACTTTTGCTGTCGTTTTAGGGTTTATGTTTATTATATGTGATATATCAGATTCGATCTAGACTTTTTTAGCAGTGGCATGAGATATAGAGTACGTATCATCCATAGATTATTTGGTTCATCGTCATTGTTTGCATATCTGCTAAGTTTTGTTGTCATAAGGCTAGCTAATTATGCATGTCGATAAACTAATTATAAGGCTAGAATCCATAAATAAATTACTTGATTCTCGACTTAGCTTCTGCTTTACGTAAGATTTATGGAGTATGTCTACGTATTTTGTAAGAAGTTGTTATTCACGACTTGAACCCGTGGTCGATCAGAACGAGATTTGATCCACTAATTAATTATATCTTTAATCCTAACTACATGTTTCATTTTTTATTCTTTATCACATATATGACGCTTTAATTAGTTGTTTTCGTGTGTGAAGTACTGGAGGTATTAGAGCTTGCTGGTTGGTATATCGTTGCTAAAGGTGTCACCGCTAATGCTTGGTTGTACGATTAAATACTAACCGTTAGATCTATCGCACGTTCAACAGCCAGATCTAAGTTTAGAAACCCCAGACGGATTGTTGACCAATAGCGGGGACTGTCACCACTAAATTTGTCGCCGCTAATGGGTGTCACCCAGTGGCAAATCTAGAAATCTTTTTAATGGGGGGCGAAGGTTTTTAAAGGTAATTTGGCTATCATAATATAATATATTTTATGGTTTGGTTCGGGTCGGATCCGGTTCATTACTAAAAAACATCGCTAAAATGGTCCCTAAAATCTTATATCGTCATATATATCAAATCAAGATCTATATTAAAGTTATTATACTTATAAAAGTGGTTATATATGATGTTTTAGACAATTATACTCGTAAAAGTGGTGATGCTACGTAATGTCTTTGAAACAATTATATTTATCGTTAAAATAGTTCTCAAACTCTTTAAAGCCGATGATTTTTAACATGTTTAGAACAATGTCTGCCATTATAAATTGAGATTGCTTAATAATTAAAAATATTTATCTTGATATGTATTGTTTTTCTTCCTACTAACTACTTGATTATTTAAGGGTGTAAGTACTAGAAATCAGCTAGGTTATAGACATCTGTTAGAGAAAAAATATGATTCGTTGAAATGTAACCCTATTGTAGTTCCACCCCCGACAATATGTTTGCGACATTATTATTTTCTCTTTAGTTTCAAAAATTCAATGGGGGCGATTACAAAATTTTAAAGGGGGCGGTTGAGATTTTCCCATATACATAACACCGAAAATTTTTCGCTTAGGGTGGGCGGCTCCCCCCTCCCCCGTTAACAAGTAGGTACGCCACTGGTGTCACTGCTAAAGGTCTCGGTTGCCGCTAATTGCGACATTTCTTGTAGTGCAAGTTGGTGTGTTGTATAGGAATAAACAGTACCTTTATGTTTCATTATGTGCTTATCTGCTAAGTTTTGTTGTTTTAGTGCTAATTATATATATGTGACTTGTTAGATTCTTGAGTTTCCAAATCTTGTACTTTAGCTGGCTTGGAGGAAACCTGAGTTCGATTCCTATTAATTATGGTTCTAAATCAATCTTCACGAATCTCTAATTACCAAACATATGTCAGCTTCAGAATTTTTAAATATCCATTATTCTTTACTAGTAACATCTTGCTAACATAACCAAACTCTAAGAAATATTGTAATATTTCATGGTGTCGTCTTCCATTGCATCATTGTTATGATATTATCTCCCTGTAGTCTGCTCATTTTTCGAGCTTGTTGCGGTTTGGTTATCTAGTGGTTCAATTCAGTACTTGTGTTTCTTTGTTTATTTCTTGACATATATTATCATGTTTTAAGTTGTATTTGTTTGTGAAACTATGTGTGCTATATAGGAATGGCATTTGAATATGTAATGGTAGATATGTTAAGTTTAATATTGATGTGTGATGGTGATAGTTAAAGAAGTATATTATTTGACCTCAAATGCATGTTTAATGTTGACTTCTTCCTTGTGTTTTTCGTGTTGATGCGTGTATAGGTACAATATTTATCAAGACCTGATCTTCAACGGAATGGTTCTCCATGACATCAACACTTTTGCCAATGTGCACGTCAACGAATTTTCCAACCTATCACTTGTGTGTAAAGCGTTGGTCATGGATATATTGATCAAGAACTTCAAAGGAAGAATAATCTATCATCTTAATGTCAAGCCCACAGACACCATTGCCTCTTTGAAAGCTCTTATCAGTCTTAAGGAAGGTACCTCCGTTGATGAGCAGGTGTTGATCTTTAACAAAAAGGTTCTAGGGGACGATGGCACCCTTTTTGACTTTCATATCAAGAGTAAATCGATGCTCACGTTAATACGTAAAACAAGGGGATTTATGAATATATTCATCAAGACTCTCACCGGAGATACTATTACTGTTGAAGTCAAATCTTGGCACACCATTGGCAGCATCAAAGCAAAGATCCAGGGTAAGGTACGTATCTCTCATGACGAGCAGGAGTTGATATTCAATGGAATGGTACTTCAAAACAACCTTACCTTTGCTGACTATACATCGAAAAGGAATCCACAATCACATTAAGACGTTTATCACGGGAACTCATGCAGATATTTATCAAGACCCTTGCGGGAATAACTTTCTCTTTGGATGTCGATCCTTTAGACACCATAAGCATCATAAAATCCAACATCCAGGATAACATACATATTCATAAGATAAATATTCCTTATGATAAGCAAGAGTTGATCTTCAAAGATATGGTTCTCCATAACAATGATACCCTTTTGGACTATAACATCATGAGGGAATCCACACTCACACTTGTGAGCATATCAACTGGATCCATGCAAATATTCATCAAGATTCATACGGGAAAGACCATTACTCTGGAAGTTAAACCTTCGGATACTATCGCTGATATGAAAAACAAAATCTCTTGTAAGGAAGGTTACTCCCCGTTTTATCAAGTATTGACTTTTAATAAAAAGATTCTAAAGGATGGCCCTACCGTTGCTTTCTACAACATTCACAAGGAATCAACTGTTCATCTTTTTATAAAATGATCAATTAAGGTATAAGATTAGACCCTTCATATCTTGAATTATGATCCTTTAGTATTACAAAAAGACAATGTCATGTTTCTTTTGTTTCTTTTGATGTAGCTCTTTATGATCTTGTTTAGTAGTGTTTGTATTAGCTGGAAGCCTGCATAAACTACACCGGCTTTAAACTATCATTTGATAGCTAAGGATTACAATAATAGTTTGTGTTGTCTATTTATTATATCATTAAGATTTATCAATTAGGAAATGTTTATGTTTCATAATGACCTTTTCTTTGGTCGGTTATACCTTTGAATTAAAACCATCTTTAATTCAAACATCAAATATGGTATTTTGGTGCGTGTCTATATATATCTCCCTACACGTGTCAACACCATATTCCTACTCGTTAATTTTTTTATGCTTCTCTCTTCTATTTAATAATCACATTTATTACTAATAATATTATTTAATTTTTTTAGATTACAATAGTTTTTTAATAAAAGCAAGATATATTTTACTAATGTTATTTTTAAATAAATATTTTTTTATAAAATTAGAAACTTATTAAAAAATACAAATAAATGTATACTTTATGTTTTTAAAAAGTAAAACTTTTATAAACATAAAATAATTAAAATAAAGAGTTATAGGAATAAGAGTATGACATTTATTAAAACATTTGTTTTAAAATAAAAGTTTAATTTTGTTTATTATAAAAATGATTTTAGTGATCATATCTTATTTTAGAATATTAATTTATAATTTTGAAATTATATTA
>BJCM01215571.1:0-16087 GCA_018326385.1 Flaveria bidentis | reverse complement strand
CCATGGACGTAGTAACTCCATGAGTGTGCAGCTCACTCATCAAGTGGTAGAAACGGTCGATGACATCATCCAAGCTTTCCTTCCCCATCGATGAGAAGTTATCAAACTCCTTTTTCAAAGCCTTAGCCTTTAGAGCTTTTAATGATGCATTCCCTTCATACCGTTTTTTCCAGAGCATCCTATAGCTTCTTTGCTTGCTAGTTCTCAGAGATCTGATGGAATATGTCCTTAGGAATTGACTGAGTTAATAGAGCATACACCTTCTTCTCTGTATTGTTCTTTACCTTTTGGCTATCAGTCATGCCACCTAAGGTAAGTTTAACTCCATCAGCCCCAACCGGCATGTTGTACCCTATCTCTATTGATTTCCATAGATTAGTATCTACTCCGTTTAAGTATATCTCGAACCTTTGCTTCCATTGTGGGTAATAATCTAACGTTTTGAGCTTAGGGGGCTTATTGTGATTTCCCACTTCATTTTCCAGAAGCAATAGATTCTGGATCCGTGAATCCCTACCTGCTGTGAACGCTAAATATTGATCTTCCATCTCTATTTACTTCGACTTTAGAACAAAACTGCTTTACTTGTGCAAATGAAAGACTACGGTTGGGCTATTCGTGCGATTGAACAATGCGGATGGCTCAATCGTGCGATTGAACAAATGTGGATGGCTCAATGGTGCGATTGGACAGGTACGGATGAACAATGCGAATAGGGTGTTCAATTGTACGAATGGTTGAACGACTGAGTGCAATCGTGCATATGGGAGGTGCGTATGAGTTCAGTCGTGCGATTGAGTCAATTGTGCGACTGAAGCTGTTGTTTTTGAAACTTCGAGAATTTTAGGTTCTTTGACACAAAAGCACGAATTTTTCACAAACCCTAATTGTCGTATGCCGGAAAACGTTACCTTTTGGACCTGGAGATGTCGGAAAACATTGTTTGACACAAAAAGATTGAGTTTTTGAGTGAAAAACATGATTTTTATATCAAAATCGATTGAATCACACACAAATCAAGAGCCAAAGCTCTGATACCATTTTTAGGACCGTTTAGGTACGGAGTACTAACTGATTTACGTGTATACCAAACCAAATAGTGCGGAATCCTATTTGATTGGCGATCCAATCAGTGAGAACGGAAGTATAATCAATGTAATAATGGCTCAAAACATTAAGAACGATTGCAAGATGATTTACTGCAATCTATGAACTTCGAACAAGTGGTATTGAGTCTCTGGATGGCTAGGGTACGATTATGTGCGTAGGTATTCGAATTGTTATGTGTTTCTACGAATTAAGTGGTATTTATAGATTAGGGTTTTCCATTCGTACGATTGAACCATTAGCATGGTTCAGTCATGAGACTGAAGAATGCGGTTGATCCATCTGCACGACTGAATGTTCAGTCGTGCGACTGAGTCAATCTCATGTCACAATCGTGTGACTAATCCAGTCTCCTGGTTCAGTCGTGCGACTGGTCCATTAGCATGAAGTATTCATGCATATGGTCCATTAGCATGGTCCATTCGCATAAGAACTTCACACAATTAAGTTTAAACATTTTTCTCAACCATTATTGACTATGAACTATGCAAACAACCACAAACCTATATAGTTAATTCAATACACAGTAAACAATGAAATATTAAACATTATAAGCATAAACCACACATTGTATTTCATTCATACCCATTTAATACATATATATATAAGACATGAAAGACATTTTATATTATGCTCCTAAACTAGGTAAATATGTATTAACACCTTTCCTCTGTGCATCAACACACATCCCAACCCCGAGTAGGAAGCATTGGAATAAATAACCAAATCTTCGATTCCATTAGTTAACGACAAGACAGGAGCTTGAGTCAACCTCGCCTTTAACTCCCCGAACACCTTCTCTTGAGCTTGACCCCATACAAACTTAACATCTTTCCGGGTCAACTAGGTTAGTGGAGAAGCGATCTTAAAGAAGTCTTGAATGAATCTCCTTTAATAGCCCGCCAAACCCAAGAAGCTACAAATCTCAGATGGCATCTTTGGAGACTTCCATTGCATTATTGCCTCCACCTTTGTCAGGTCCACCATAATCCCCTCAGGATTCACCACGTGACCCAAGAACTAAACCTCGCCTAGCCAAAATGCGCACTTGGAGAACTTGGTATACAACCTCTCCTTTCTCAATGTCTCCAACACCTCTCGAATGTGATCGGCATGCTCCTCCTCGCTCTTTGAATAAATCAAGATATCATCAATAAACACAATCACTGATTTATCTAACATCGACCAACACACTCGATTCATCAAGTCCATAAAAGCAATTGGCGCATCGGTCAAACCAAAAGACATAACGAGAAAGTCGTAGTGTCCATAACGTGTGTGAAAAGTTGTTTTAGGAATATCTTGCTCCTTCACCTTCAGTTGATGATAACCAGATTAAAGTTCTACCCTTGAGAACCAACTGGCACCTTGGAGCTAATCGAACAGATCATTAATTCATGTTAAAGGGTACCGATTCTTCACCGTCAGCTTATTCAACTCACGGTAGTCTATACACATTCTCATGCTACCATCTTTCTTCTTCACAAATAAGATCGAAGCACCCCGAGGAGAGATACTCGGTCTAATGAATCCCTTATCAAGCAACTCTTGTAGTTTCTCCATTAGTTCCTTCATCTCGGTGGGAGCCAACCGATACGGCGCCTTAGCAATAGGTTGGGCACCCGGTATCAAGTCAGTCTCGAACTCAATCTCGTAGTCAGGTGGCACTCCTGTTAAGTCTTCAAGAAACACATTAAGAAAGTCACACACAACCGGCATATCAGACAGTTGTGGTGGTAGCGTATCCACGTCCTTTACATAGGCCAAGTAAGCACTACATCCACGCCTCATGCCCTTTCCCGCCACCGCCATCGAAATCACCTTCGGGATCGTCGTGACTCGATCACCATAAACCGTCACCGTACTCCTGTCAGGCGCTGTCAATCGAACCATTTTCTTGTGACACACAATGTTCTCCTCGTAGTCCATCAACCAATCCATTCCTAGGACTACGTCAAATCCACCTAAGGTCATCACAAAGGGTCTAACAAGAAACTTGTGATCTTCTAGTTCCACGTCACAACCTTCTATCATTTTGGAAATCCTGATAGACTTACCTATGGCAGTTTCTACATCGAAGGGTGGTATTTATATTCTTACTACTAACAAGCAATTTTGCACAAAAAGCAGCAGAAATAAACTTTTACTAGTACCATAGAGGCTAAAGTTTGGTTTACTAGAAACGTAATTGACACAACATCGGGGGTCCGTCCTAGCCTCCTCCTGCGTGATTGTGAATGCTTTGGCACTCACCCTCTGCCCTTCAGTCCCAGTCGTCTTCTTGCCTGCACCGAAAATTTCTGCCCTCGGCTTCTTGCAGTCCTTGCTCATATGGCCCTCCTCGCCACAAGTATAACAACTCCTTACTCCGCAGTTCTTTGCCACATGTTCGGTCCTTCCACAATGGAAACAGACATTGGATCCCACTCTGCTTTCTCTGGTGTGCTCTCGTCCACACTTAACACACCTCCTCGACCCTGCACCGGATGTGACCACACGTCGATCATCCACCCGTGCACCGTTGTTGCCTGGAGCGGCTCCGCCACATCCAAATCGCTTCCCATTCCAATTCCGGTCACCACCACTATTCTTGCTGGCTTATGCCACCACCACACCCCGCTCATCATACAACCTTTCCACCAAATCAACCGCTAACCCAAACGTGCTTGGTCGGGCAGCGATCATGTGCCTACGGATATCCAACGGCAGCCCTTCGATATATCTCTTGATCTTCTGCGGCAAAGACGTCACTTGATCCGGCACCAGTCGTGCCGTCTTATTAAACTTGGTGGTGTATTGTTGATGGGTCATCATTCCTGCTTCCAGCTGTAGGAACTCCCTTTCCACCTTATCTATTTCCCTATGAGGACAAAACTCCTTGATCGCCAACTTCTTCAGCTTTAGCCACCTCATTCTCCCAATATCCCTACTTCCCTTGGCTTGGACAATGTTGTCCCACCAGCACAACACCGATTCCACGAATGAGTGGGCAGCAAACTTCACTTTTTGGTCCTCTCGGCACTCGCTGATATTTAGTATGGCCTCCATCTCTCTCACCCATCGGTGAGCAGCAACAACAGTGCCATTACCATCAAAGGTTGGGGACTTGGATCTTTGAAATGCCTTGTAGTTGTAGCCTAGTGTCATTTCCTGCAAAGGCTCTTCCTCCTCCTCCTCATCATCGGAGAGAACCGTCTAAGTCTCCGGTCGATCCCGTCCTCCCAATTACATGTTCCTCTCCTTTCTTTCTCCTTCTCTTACAGCCTTAATCACTTCAGTCACCACAGACGGTAAGATCGTTTGCATGACCTAATGCACCTCCTCCATAACAGCCTCCTTCTCGTCTCCACCCTCTAGATGAGGGGTCTCGGGTTCTTTATGAACCACCTTTTTGGCTCTAGGCCTTCCTCTCATGACCCGTGGTTCAGCACCACGTCCACCACGACCTCCACCACGTGAAGCCTTCGATGATCTACAACCGGCCATCCTCTAAGCACACTATAAGATTCAAACACCAACACGATCATTCAAGGGAATATGTTAGTTTATGTCAAGTATAGTAAGTCCCTAGTTATAGTGGCCAGTTGTGATTAGCCATTTACTTTACTCTTCATACCCTTAACATTACCTATCCTGATTACCTCAGTATCTAAATCTACCAAAAGCACATAAACCACATAGCATACACACATAATACTAGTTAATCATTAAAGAAAATACCTGATGGTACACAGCTACTCGGACTGGCATCCATTCCCTTTCTGCCCCATTCTCAGTTTAGGTTTATTTTGAAAATTTATCCATTTTACTTAAACTTTGGCTCTGATACCAACTAGTAACACCCCGTCCCCAGGACGCTTACAACTGGTTAATCATCGCACTTAAAACATTTATATATATTAACTTTAATAAAACATTATAGTGGAAACATTAAAACAAACATTTTATTTCATTATAGTAAACGCTTTTGCAAAATAATACAACATTCGTTACAAAATATCGTTTGTTCGCATTATAATGCAAAAACATTAAACAAAAGAATGCCATCCAAAAAAGAGCCAAGTAGCCGCCCCATGCCATCCTCAACAACCTTCACCTGCCAACTGGAAACACATAAAAGTCAGCATTGCTAAGTGAATTCTAGTTTTAAGATAAAACATACTTTACTTTCGTTTAAAACCATTTTTACTTTCTTTCAAATCATACTATACTATCATACATATTCACATATCGTACGTACACATAGATAATAACATTATTATCTTCCTTTACTGTTCATCACTTTCTTCCTTTATCTTTATCCAGATAAGCGTCATTAGCTATACCCCAAACGTATGCACAAAGCAGGTACTGGGCTGAAGATCATAAAGGAATTCTATAACGCACATAGCCTGGAGCCAGTACCGAGGCAAGCAACAAAGATCCCAACCGTATACTATACCCCAAAAGTAAGCACAAAGCGGGTACTGGGCTGAAGATCATAATTGACTTCCATAACGCAAAGAGCCTGGCACTAGCACCAGGGTGAGTATTCACTATAAACCATGTACTATACCACTGGTCTGTCACAAAGATAAGACCCCTGCGTGTATCCTTAAGGGTTAGCTAAACCACACACAGTTGAGCTTACGACATTTTAGAGTCGTGCACCTCCGTACAATTTGCTTGCAAACCTTTCTTAACTTTCTCTTTCATTAATGCATGCATTCTTTCATTTCATTCCTCTTTTCATTATCTTCTACTTTACGATACATAATACTTTTTATTCTATTCAATGACATTCAACATAAAGCCATGGGAAATAATCATTCATAACAAGGAACATCAACATGAACATACAAACATCACCATACAAGGCACCATCATACATACATAACATACATCATACATCATCATGCATAAGCATCAATCATACATCATCATACATGCCATCATGCATCGCCCATCTCATCATCTATGACTTCAAAAATTCAACTTACTTTTCCCCCGAGAACATCCCAATTCAAAGCCTACAATTTACTTTTTCCCAAAAATCAGAAAATATTTCTAAGTCTTTAGGCGCATGAACACTATGCAGGCACATGAGCACTATGCAGGCGCATTGCCTTTCAGACGCATGGGGAACACTTAGGTGCATGGGCAACTTTCAGGCGCATCGGCACTATTGAGGCGTATGAGCAACACTTAGTCTCTTTTGGGCAATTCTAGGCGCATGGGCACTATGCAGGCCCATGAGTGCCTAGGCGCATGGAAATCCTGGGAGCATGAACACTTAGAAAATTTCAGCCTATTTCTAGGTGCATGAGTACTATTTAGGCGCATGAGGTTTTGGGCGCATGGGACACTTAGGCAGTTATTTTCAGTTGGGCGCATGAGCAGTCTAAATCCTCCTAAACATGATAAGTCAGTCCCCAAACATCATATAACCTATTCTAAGCTTAAACTATACATTTTAAGCCTTGGAAACATAATCATAACATCATTAAACACATACATTGCCCAAAATCCAACCCCACCCATAATCATACACATAAACACATACGGGTATAAATCCCAACTTTAATAATACGTACATACATGCATTTCCTGCCCCAAAGCAGTTTAAAACAAGTAAAAAGGGGGTCCTAGAACTCACCTTTGCAGCCTCTTAGGTATGACTTCTTTAAAATCCCATTTGCAATTGAGTTCAGCCACCTAGAAACCCACCACAAAGCACACCCGAACACATACAAACATACATAAGCATATAGCCAGGGCAAAGGCCAGTTAAGAACATCTTAAATCGTGAATTCCTACCTTGAGTTCGACTCCCTGCTCTTGTTCTTCAAAAACTCGAGAGTTTTCAGCTCTCCTTTCTTTCTAACTCTAAAAATCCGAATGATATGTGTGAAGAGAGAATGATGGCCGGCCATAACCTTTGTTCACCAACTTTTTAAAGATTTTGTCCTTTTGACACTTTTAGTCCCTCTACTTGGGCTTTATTTCCTTTCTTTCTTTCTCTTCATTTTATTATTTCTTTTCTTTCTTATCTTTAAAGAAATAACCAGGCATTACACAGTGAATAAGTTTGACCGACTTAAATTCGTTTTAAATTTAGTATTTATAAAGAATTGTTTTCTATTAATTGCAATAAAATTATGAAATCTTTGTTTACTTGTCAATGAACGTTGATAATGGCAATTTCTAGCCATGTGATTTGGCTTTCCACACACACAACAACATTTTTATGATACATATTTTGTGTTTGAATCGATTTCTCAAACTATTTATGATAACATCCACTCTTATCATAAAATCTAGCTTTAGTATTTCTTTAGCCTATAGTTTCTTTAACGGTCTCTCGTTGTCCTTTTTCATTATGATTCGCTTTAAATACAAATGAGACTTTCAATGTTCCTTTATCCTTGTAAATTGAATATACTAGAGGTGAACCAGTTTTTTTGTGCTTGATCTACATATCTCTTGTTTCACATGATTACCAATAATAGAAGATTTATTTTTAAAGAAACTTTCATTTATTTCTTTAAAATATAATATTCTTTATCAATGTTGCCTTTGGAAACAAATCTATTCATAAAATAAGTTTTCAAGTTAGATAAAGATAATGAATTTCTTTTCTTTTCATTTTCTTGAAATTTATTTTGGATTATAATTTCCTTTCTTTGTTTGATATCATTGAACAATCATTAGAAACAATCATGACATTCAAATTTTCATTAATCAAAGATGATGAATTGCACAGAGATTTCTCATTACAATTTTTATTATTTTCAAAATCTAGTTCATCATCACTATTCTAATCTTCAACCAACCCGTTCTTCTTTACACTTTCTTCAAAAGATTTTTCATGAATAAAATTAATTTCAGTTTTTAGGACAAGATCAATAGTCAATGAAATACTGACTGAATGTCTTAAGTCAGACTTTGGTTGATAACCTAAACCGCAGGTCTCTTCATCACTAATGTTAATTGATGAAGGCAAAAAGGAATAATCATGATTAATCGGTGGTGTAATGTTAGAGTAACCAACACATCTTTTACCACCACTAATTTCTGAAGATAAGAGTAGACTATTTAATTTGTTAATTTCCAAAGAAAGGTCATTATTACGATTTGTCAAATCCTTTATGTTACAATCTTTATCATAAAGATTTAATTTTGACTGATAAATTGATTTGTTTAGTCCATCTATCTTTTCTTTGAAAACTTTCTTATTGGTTTTATATTTACATGCTTGATATTGAATTTTTTCAACTTCTAAAATCAAAAATTCATTATGAACACTATATATTTGAACCTTTTCAATATAATTATTAGAACAAAGATTAAAATATACCCCATCTCATATGTTTTAGTTTTCTTGTTTGTCTCTTCATGGACCATATTTACCATGAAGGCCTTTTGACTGATCTTAACTACTTCATATGTCGGAGTAATCTCAACAGAATTTTCTTGAATATCACAAGCAGTAGTTGGAGTAGTCTTAATAGCTTTGATCTCTTCTTCCTTTGTAGCTAGAGTAAAATCAACAACTTTTCCATTAAACACAACTTTCTAAGCTGGAGTAATCTCAACATCTATCTTTTCAAAGTTCAGTACATCTTCAACAACCAGTTCTTCCCCCTTTCTATCTTTATCATCCCCCTTTTCAACCATGGATTATTTTTATTTAGCAAAAACTCCACAGATTATATCTTCAGATACAAACTCAGCAAACAGATTTTCTTCAATATCTTCTTTATCAGTCTGTATCTCTGCCAATAAAGAAGTGGACAGCTTGATATGCAAAGCTTCCATCTGATCTGACCAATCATAGTCCTCATTTGTTTGAGACACAAGAGCTTTGATCTTTGATGAACTAGCTTGATCGTTCTTTGTTTCAACCTCCACAATTACCATCCTTTTACCATGATCATTTTGATTATTTATGGCTTTAGTACACTCTCTTGCAAAATGACCTGGTTTGTCACAGTTATACCACCTTAGACTTAACTTGTGAAATCCTATTGTTCTAGAGTTATTTAAACTAAAACCTTCCTTCCTGTTCTTCTAGAAAATTTCTTTGCTCTATATACCACCATCGTCATCTAATATTTTATATCATTCTCTTTAACATCATCGGGATTAACTTGTTGCAAGTCATCAACCAAGATGTTAGATGGATTGATTCTTCCAATAGAAAAGGCTCATAGTTGTTCATGAATAATGTAAAAAGAGCTAGATGTTCTTCTACTATCTGAATTGTTTGCTTGTTGGGTTGAGAATTCACAACAAAAGATTGTTGTATCGGTTGAGTGGTTTGAATTGATGAGTATGCTTGAGATTTAGACTGGCTTGAATATGGACATACGGATTTTGGTGAATAGTTGGATATTGAGTCAAGTATTGAGGCACTGCTTGATCTTTCTTATTTGAGTGGGCAGAAGATGATGATTGTTGTAATTGGCATAGCTGAGAGTAGCTAACATAGTAATTCGGGTTACATGCCATTTTAGCATACAAAGCTGATGCTTCTGCTCCCATAGTATTGATGTAATTTGCAGCCCTTTGTTTGTCATCCATGTCATAGGATTTGATGCTAAAGATGAGATCACTTAGAGACAAGTTAAACAGATCTTTGGTTCTTTTAATGGTAGTGCAGTTGTTGTTCTAGCTATAAGGTAGAGAATTTAACAGTTTTTTGTTAACTACTATATTCTGAAAAGTTAACCCAACACCCTTCATTTTGGTGATTAGTTTTACAAACATGGACATTTAAGCCTCTAATGTTTCACCAAGAACATGATTAAATATGTTAAATTCTTGGTTTAACATATCTGTCCTGCTCTCTCTCATATCCTTGTTCCCCATAATTTTCTCTTCCGTTGCATCCCACAAATCTTTAGCCTTTGGGTAATCTTTAAACTTTTGAGAAATCTCAATAATGAGTGTCATGGTGATAGTGGCATAAGCTTTATCATCAAGCTCCATTCTCTTAAGATCATCTTCATCCCATAAATTCTCGGGTTTGGGAATTAGTTGATCCTTTCATTCTTGTACACCGGGATATATGGGCCTTGTTTGATAGACCTCATCATCAGGGGTTTAGTATATATGACATGATTCTGAAAATGATTAGCCCAATCCATGTAATCTTCCTCATTAGACGGGGAGGTTTTGTGCTTGTGCTAGTCTCATTGTCAAGATTCAAGGTAGCAGTGATTAGCTTCAGATTTGAGATTAAAAATTCTTGAAACAAACTTAGAAATTTTCTTCCAAATTCAAAGTTCTCGCGCGAAATAACAACTTATTGTGCGGGGGTTCAGTAACTGAATCTTGCAAAAGGTTCAAGTTTTCACGCGAAAGGTATCTTTTTGTAACAAACTCTTAACTGTCTCATGCGAAACCAAGTCTTTTCTCGCGAAAGGTTATTTTTTCGCATAGAACAAACAACTTTTCGCCTGATTTAATTCGTCCAAATCGAAGCCTTTCAGGTTCAAATTTAAACCAAATTGATTAGATTCAATTTAATTAATTCTTCAATTAATAAATTAAGTTCAAATTAGATCCTAATTCTTTCTAATTGATTCAAAACAACTTGCTTAATCCTAAGACCATCATCAGTTCACCAATTATCGAACAAAACAACTTCATAATCTTCCAAATTGATCCAAAATAACTGAAATCAACTCGAACTTCAAGAATCAAAGGTAATGAACTCATGAATTCTTCAAATAATCTTCTTCTCAATCGATCTAGAGAAACCTCAATTTGATATCAATTGTAAGGATCGTTATAATATTCAGATCGATCTCATAATTGAGTATGTGGAATGTAAACAATTATGAATAAGAAGTAGCAGAATAGAATGATTCTCATAAACTAAATAACTTTACTTCTCTATTGGTCTCTGAATTCAAAAGATTACAACTGAATACAAATTCAAGAAAGTGATCAAACATTCCTAAATACAAAAGCAAGCTAAATATTCATACTAAAAAACATGTTCTCGTGCAAACAATACTACTCACTCGAGAACCTAGTTCTCATGTGACAGGTAGTTGTCGCGCGGCTAGTTTAACTATTCGCTTAAAAACTTGAACTTCTTCTTTATCCAGATTTGATTTTCCGAGCCTTTAGATTCAGCCCCTACATATGTATAATTTAGAGTACATCAATTACTCACACTTCACCTGGTTCTATCCTTTGCAAACCAAATCTCAATTTAAAGATGTCTTATTAATTTTCAATAGGTTTGTGCAAACACAATTCTCACGTAAGATTAAGGTTTTTCAAAGTGAAGGGGGCATAGAACTTTTAAACAATCATGTCAATTAGATCTTTGCTGACAATGGCATGTTTCATTGGGTCTCATGCCTATATACACCACAAAAAATGGACGTGCCGAACAAAAACATCGACACATTATGGAAGCGATTTAGCTATGTTATTTAATAGTCATGTCTCGTCTACTTATTGGGTGCTTCCTTTTACCACTACTGTCTACATAATTAATCACCTCCCAACTAAAATTATGGTAGACAATTCAGCGTTTGATGTTTTGTTTCACACAATAGCCAAATATTGTTTTCAAGTGCATTGTCAACCCTTATTTATGAGACTATTCGACGCACAAACTATCCCCCTCGCAGCCTTCCATATGTATTAATGGGATACTGCCCTCCTTAGCCTTGTTGTAATGCACCCCTACCTAAAGCCTCGCCTATAATGGTTCCACCACCAAACCCACCTCCCACTGACCCTACTGAACTCGATACATCACATTGCCCTCCTCCATCATTGTCAACACATCATCAGATGAGTCCCCATCACCTACTATCTTACCACCACCAACTAGTAACTTCCCCCACCACCGCCACTAATCACCTCAACTCATCCGATGACAACAAGGGCTAAGACAGGAATCTTTAAACCTAAGCACTATGTCGAGTTTCCTTTGATGGTTCTTCACTCGGCCTCATATGCTAACTCAGATCCCAAGGGTACAAGTCTGCTTTTAAACATTCTCATGGGTTAAGGCTATGCATAATGAGCTTACTGCTCTTAGAAACAATAACACGTGGACACTTGTTCCCTGACCTTAGTCACAAAATGTTATTAGTTCAAAATGGTTGTTTCGCACAAAATACAGATCCGATGGGTCAATTGATTGATATAAGGCCCGTTTAGTGGTGCAAGGGTTCTCAAAATTTTTAGGGTTAGATTTCTCACACAGTTTATGCCTAGTGGTTAAGGTTGCAACAATTCGGGTGGTGCTCGCTTTGGCTGTTGCAAACAACTAGTCACTATATCAGTTGGATGTAAACAATGCTTTTATACATGGCCAACCTACTAAACAAGTGTTCATGGAACAACCACTAGGATTTGTCAACCCTCACTTTCCTGATTATGTATGTTTACCGAACAAAGCTATTTATGGTCTCCGACAAGCGTCGCGTGCTTGGTTTTAAAGGTTATCTGACTTCTAACTCAAACACGACGTTGTAGGCAGTCACACAGATCTATCTTTTTTTTTGTTTTCAACTGAGATGGTTGCTTATTGTACCTTTTGGTGTATGTTGATGACCTGATATTGACTAGAAACTCATAGGAAACTATGACTCATTTTGTCACCACTCTCAATAATGAATTTACCATAAAAGACCTTGGCACTCTTAACTACTTTTTGGGTCTAGAAGCTTCACTCACACCAAATGGTCTATTCATCTATCAGTCCAAGTATGCTGATGAATTTCGATCGAGTAGACTTGCGTCATTGCAAGTCGGTAGTCAATCAAACTCTCACGACTAAATGGGCTTCTTACCCGAATCCCACTGTGTATCGATCACTCGTTGGTGCTCTCCGGTACTTAACCATCACTCACCCCTAATATATCATACGTAGTCAACCAGGTTAGTCAATTTTTGCAGGCACCTACCATCACTCACTTTCAATATGTCAAACAGATACTTCGGTATATGAAAGGTACACTCTCCTATGGTCTTGTTTTCTCCAAACCATCCAACACTTTAGTTCTTATTTACTCTGATGTTGATTGGGCTTGATTCATTGACACTCTTTGTTCCACCTATGCTTACTCCATCTTCTTAGGGGGCCACCTTGTATCGTGGAGTGCTAAAAAATAGCCAAGTGTTTCTTGTTCCAGCCATGTGTCTGAGTATCGCGCTATGGCAAACACAACAACTGAAGTTATATGGATAACTCGTCTATTACGTGAATAGCATTCTTTACCGCCTGATAGGCCCACACTGCTTTGTGACAACAGGAGCGCTTTGTTTCTCACTCAGAATCTGGTTTCTCATAAGCGCGCAAAGCACATTGGATTGGATTATCACTTCATTCGAGAGTTGGTTGGTTCTAGCCAAATACAGAAGTCATTTATTTCTACTAAGCTTCAGATTGCGGACATATTCACAAAAAGTCTCCCAAGTCCTCAATTTGAGTTGTTTCGCAATCCCTTGGTTGTCGCCCGCCACCGTTCCGCTTGAGGGGGATGTTGGCACACATTAATTTAGAAAATATATTATTGTGTCTATCCATATTTATTTGTCAGTTTCTTTTCATTGAATTTATGTATATATGTTATTTACCTCCAACCTTGTGGAGGTATTCCAATCAACTTTATCACAAGAACATATTTTATCGTTGTTTCTTAAACAAATGCAAATAATTCTTTTTTGTGTTCTCTTCAAAGTAAACAATTGTAGGACAAATAAACTAATTTTTATGTTCGACCAAAGTGTATGAGATATATCTTTAAGATAATAATACAATGGAGTTACATTTGTAATGTTATTCAATCAATAGGAAATAAACTTTTGACATTGATTAAGTCTTCAAGCATTCAAATACATGCTAAAATCCATTGAACCCGTTTGAACCCTTTCTTGAGTTGTGTCACCGGATGCATTTCTAGTCCTATAATAATAATTTCTCAACAACCTTTTTGTAATTGGTATAATGAAAGGTAGAATGATGGAGATGGCAATAAAACCATATGTTATGAAACTATGTGGGGCAATTGCATTAATGCAAGCACTATAAGTTGTAGAAAGTAAAAAACTAAGATATGCAGTTCCATTCGCATAGGAAAAGCTGCTGTCAACACGAGGATCATGTGAAGCGACGTGTAAAATCCGACTGAATTGGCAAAGAGAAATATGCTATAGGCTATCGGGTTATGAGAATGCATGATAGATTGTCCAGCAGTATGTGGTCTAGCAGCAGTGTTATTACTTGAGGCAGACGATGACGAGTTATTTACTGAGGATGGAAAATAATTGTCCTCCGAAGTGCCTCCAGGAGGACTAAGTGCTGGTTGGTATGTTGCAGCAGTGATAAGTATAACTATTACGAGAAGTGTGTTTCTTACTTTGCCTGGAGAGTCATTGAGTTTATTGTATTTGAAGTAGTCTAACATTTTTTTAGCCGGAGACCTACGTTGTTCTTGTGTTGTATCAAGATGATTTGGTCTTTCTTGTTGCATATCTATTGAAGATTGTAGGTTTTTGGCATTTAGAGCTCCAGTTTGAATGAGGACTTCGATAATCTCTTGGGTACCAGATTCGCTTTGAAACATTAGTAGGGTATCAAGAGGAGTCAAACCATTCCTGTTCAAGGAATTCAACTCTATTTTTTCCTTGCTAATATTTAGCCCATTTAGTAGAAAGTCAAGCACCTATAAAAAGACGTAAACTTTAACCAAATTATCATCATTTTAGGGCGGCCCTTTGGTACGTAAGCGTGGGATACAACCACATGGGTTAGTAGATAACTGTGTTTAACTAGTAGTTAATATGTAGTTCAACCTTATGGATATGTTTTTTTTTCAAACAAAGTGTTAAACTCGCCACCATAAACAATTAAGAAAAGCCAAATTTGAAGTTAAAATAACCTTCAAAACGTCTTACCGAGCAAATCAAAACAAAAACCATATGTATACGTTAAAAAAAACCCAAAAATTTTAACCATAATAAATCCCACTTGATAGACATTCAAAGACCGCAAGTTTGTGATCCTTGTAAAAAAATCAAGGATCCGCCACATTAATAACTACAGTGATCATGAAACAACTTACATCAAATTGCTTCCTCGAGACCGCAAGATGAAAGATTGTATTCCTATTAATGTCTTTATAATTTAGGAGCTCTTCCTTGTTGATTTGTTTAATATGTTGTATCAAGACTTGAAAAGCATCAAATTGGTTGTTCTTTACCGCAAGATGGAGTGACGTCTCACCTTGAGCCGTTGTGCACTCGATAGAATCTGAACTTGATGAAAGCAGTTCCCTAATAACCTCAGTTTTACCTTGATCACAGCTAAATGAAGGGGGATCTTTCTGTTCTTTCCTTAGATTAAACACAAACCACAGTCAACTTTAAGAAGGTCCTTCACAAAATCAATATGCCCACAAGCGGATGCTATGTGAAGGGGGCTAAAACCATCATGGTTAAGCTCCTTGGTAAACTCGGGCCACAGTGTGATAACTGTTGATGCAAAGTTGAAATTGTTGGTTTCAGGCCAAGATTATACTCACAAAACTCATTACATTTTCATTACTTGAAAAACATACATATAAATAGACTAAAAAATAATATGCAAACATAGGTCACTATTCCTATAAAATAGACCACTACTTAACATCACCCACTACTTCACTACCTAGACTAATTCAAAATTAAAAACTTGTTGCATACTTTAAATTAAACATGACTCAAACACTAGACCCGTGACCCGTAACCTGACCCGACTTGACCCGATCAAGATTAACCCAACATTTACCCCCTTAATCTTGATTGGGTTCTTGGTTTTCTTGCTTCTTTCTTTCTTCTTTCTTTCTTTCTTTCTTTCTTTCTTATCTTGCTCTTTCTTTTAATACTCGGTACTGGCTTTCTTGCTAATCTTGCTATTTCTTGCTTGATTCAAATCTTTCTTGCTTGCTTCCTTCGAATCATCTTGCTTGCTAACTTTCTTACGTTC
>BJCM01215570.1:0-13754 GCA_018326385.1 Flaveria bidentis | reverse complement strand
AACAACTCTGATACCATTTGATAGGATCAAATGTACCAATCTGTGATGATGTATGAACACAATTCAAAGAAATACAAACAAAGTAATCAAATCAAGCAAGATATCAACAAAATTCATAGTTTCATTAATATCAAGCAAAGACAATTACAAAGTAAGTAAGCAGTTCTAAATCTGTTGTTCTTCTTTTTATTAACTGCTACAAGTCTAAGCTATTTATAATGAAACACAAGGAACTAACAAATTACAAAACTAGTCCTTATACTATTACAAATAGTAAAAAGACACATAAAGACAACATGTTAATCTTTCTAGAGTTCTAACATAACTGTTAGAGGGTGTAGCTTGGTCAGATGGTCACCATCTTCACCCAGATCCAGGACTTGCCTGAGATCTACTGCAGTAACACTGATCTCCTGTTCGAAGATCGAGCTCCGGATGCTGTAGGGCTCAGTGGACCTATCAAAAGTAGCCCCTTCCTAGAAGGTCTGCTGTAGTGATCTGTATGGTGTGTAAGGTGCAAACTCAGAAGCATTCCGAGTGGTAGCATCTAAGTGAGCACAGATGTTGTGCTTAGGGCTCATGGCCATCTATCAGCCATGTTGCTGTAACACAAGAAACATATACATTAGAGTTGTGTATAAGAGATGACAATTGAAACTTAAGCTGTTTTAGATCAAACTAGTTTAATCATGTGATTGAACCATACAACTGAGTTCAGTCATGCGATTGAGCCTGCGACTGAGTTCAATCGTGCGATTGAGCTTGCGACTGAACTTAGTCGTATGTTAATCCATGCGGTTGAGTCAGTCGTGCGACTGAGTCACCGAATGATTTATTCGTGCGATTGAATCGTACGCCTGGCTCAATCGTGCGATTGAGGTTCATTCGGAGTGTCCGTTCGCATATGACTCTATTCGACACTCCGACCTCGAATTTTGGTCAAAACTTGATGTTAGACGTCGTGTTTAGACTCATTAGATTCGCAGGGACTCTAAATATCACTTAATGTCCTTTATGTCAATGATTATGTCCATTTAAGTGGTCTATTTATAGAGTTATCCTGAACCAGTTAGAGTGGGAACTAAGTTGTAGAGTGAAGGATTCTGTACGTAGGATCCTTTCTTTGACTTGTACTTCATTCTCAGTTCTTCCTCTCTTAACTTCAAGATGAAGTCATTTATGTCTAAAATTGAAAGAATGTCATTCTGTCTGAGGTTGGACACAAATGAATCCCATTTATCTGGCAAACCATCTACAAAGCTTGAAACTTTATCTTCTATAGACGTTGTTGCACCATGAGTGTGCAACTCACTCATCAGATGGTAGAACCTATCAATAATATCATCTAAGCTCTCATTTCCTATAGAAGAGAAATTATCTAACTCTTTCTTGAGAGCCTTAGCCTTTAGAGCCTTCAACATCACGTTTCCATCATACCTCTTCTCCAGAGCCTCCCGTAGCTTTTTGGCCTGCTTGTTCTCAGAAAGTTGATCAAAGATGTCTTTCAGTATTGACTGAGTCAACAGGGCATAAACTTTCTTCTTAGCATTGAAGAGTATCTTCTGAGCTTCACTCATTCCTCTCAACATTAACTTGACTCCATTTGCGCTGACTGGTACCGTGTAGCCAGTCTCTATGGATGTCCAAAGATTAGGATCAACTCCATTTAGGTAAATCTCAAAACCGTTGTTTCCATTGTGGATACTCATCTAACGTTATAAGCTTCGGCGGTTTATTATGATTACTAATCTCATTCTCCGGAAGCAGTAGATTTTGGATACGTGAGTCCTTCCCGGCAGAAAATGTAGCAAATTGATCTTCCATTGCTGTAAACTTGGTACTTTTGGAACAAGAAAGTTTCACTCGTGCGAATGGACTATGAGTATGGTTCACTCTTGCGAATGAAGGGTGCGAATGAAGGGTGCGAATGAATTCAATCGTGCAATTGGATTCAGTCGTGCGTTTGAACAAGACAATTGGAATCAGGCAACTGGAGTTTTTCATTCATGCGAATGAGGAATGCAATTGACTTCAGTCGTGCGAATGAAGTATACGTGTGAGTTCAATCGTGCGACTGGACCAATCGTGCGACTGGACCAATATTGCGACTGGAGGCTGTTGGTTTTGTAAAATCGAAGATTTTGACACTTTGACACTAAAACGCGATTTTCCTAGAAACCCTAATCTGCCGTATGGTGAAAAACACAACTTTTATGCATGCAAATGTCGAAAACACCTTTAGAACCAATGTGATGACTCTTTTGAATTAAAACGTGAGTTTTAACACCAACTAATTGAATCCACGCAAAATCAAGAGCCAAAGCTCCGATACCACTTGTCAGGACCGTGTACGTACAGAATACTAACTGATTTTGTGTGAAACCAGATCATATAGTGAGGAATCCTATTTGATTGGCGATCCAATCAATGAGAACGTTAACCCGATCGATATAAGAGTGAACTAAATGTTAAGAACGAGTAAGAATTGATCAAGAACAAACTTTGAAGTTGGATTGGCTTTCTTGGACGTTCTGGACGGCTAGGGTTCGTGAAATTATGAAGTATTCGAGGTGTTTTTTTCCACGAATTAAGTGGTATTTATAGGTTTGTAGTTTTCATTCGTACGACTGAACCATTAGCATGGTTCATTCGTACGACTGAACCATTAGCATGGTTCAGTCGTGTGACCGAATCATGCGACTGAGTCATACACACGACTGAAGCTTAAGTCGGGCGATTGAGTCAATCTTATGTCACAATCATACGACTGATTTAGTCTCCTGGTTCAGTCGTGCGACTAGTCCATAAGCATGATGTATTCATGTGTATGGTCCATAAGTATGGTCTATTAACATGAATACTCATCCAACTAGTTTGAACACATTTCTCAATCATTATTAATTAAGAACTATGTACAATAACTTCAAACCTATATATTAAGTTCATACATATGAATTATACTCAACACAATAACAATATGAAATAAATAAACATGAATAAACATCAACCACGTATTTATATTTCATTGAACCAATTCATTACATATGTGTAAGACATGAAAGACTTTTACATTTAAGCTCATAAACTAGGAACAATATGTATCTACAGTTTTACTTATGGTAACAGTGGCATGCCCTTATGTCCATCACAGACTCACCACTACTTCTTATAGTACTAGCCATTTTATTTTTCCTATATAAGATTTTAGGAACATCTACATGGTTATTAAAGATAATTGTTTTGGGTCATAATGAGTGTTTTAAAAATAAAGATGGGTTAGAAGGGATTACATAAAAACACAAGGGTGTCAAGATGGGTTAAAAGCTTTTTAATAAAAATGAAACATAGGTAAAGATGGGTTTTCAAAGTTAGATCTACAACTCACAATAAGCCAATGTTTCTTTCACTCAAATTGATCGCCTCCATCGCACAAGGCACCACCACATCAACACCGGTCCATTACACCACCACCTCCACACCTACAGCCTCCCACCTTTGCTGAGTTTCATCGCGCATCACCCTCGGTCCACCTATGAATCCAAGGATCAAAATTAGGAATTTTCAATGTTAGATTGGTTTCGATCTAATGATCGCGGAGTTACCATTAATTGTTGTTTAATTGATCAAATATTAAATATTGAAAACAATAAATATATGCAATAAACATTCAAATGATTTTAATAATATGCAAAAGAAAATGTTTTGAATCAAAAGTAATTCATTAAAACTGATTAATAATGACAAAGAATCAAACAATAATTGCTAATAATATAATTTGCTATGATTGTGTTGATGATTTTGGTGTGATAATGTGACGGCTGCTAGGGTTTTGTGTTTTGTTGATCGTGTGGAACGATGTGATGGTTGGTATGTTTGTCATCTGTTCTCCCTCTTATGTGAAACCTAGGACTCGTATTTATAGACACGCGTGTTTCTCTTAAGGAAATAACGAATCTCTTCAAATCCGTGTTTGACTTGTTTACTTTGAATTACTTGTATCATTTAATTACAAGTGTTTGGTCTTCTACAACAAATTTGTCTTCCACATGAGTTTGTTCTTCCATAGAAGTCTTCACTTGAGTATCTTCATGTGTAATATTGTTCATCAGTGAGTCTTTGGTCTTGTACTCTCATCTGCACTAATGTTCATCCGTAGAAGATCTTTGGATGAATTTCTTGTAAGAAAGATATCTACGGAAGAACAAAAATGTTCATTCATAGTTTTTTCTTACACTTAGTCAATTTTAGAAATTGACCAAGTTTAATGTTTTGTCCTGCATTCATACACATAAATCAACACATATATGGGTAAACCTATATACATAATGCATACATCAAAATAATGAATTACAAATGTTTATTATAAGCATTAATTACAGTTATAAGCCTATACAAAAGGATCTAGACCTATTGTTCCTAGATCTAACAGTACTCCCCTTTAGGCTTAGACTCTTGTAATTAGGTCTTCAAAACCGAAAGCTCCTTGACCCTTGACACCATTTTTTTGTTGAAATATGACACTACATCATTTTGATCATCGTACTTGTACTTGATCTCCATTATGCATATATATTTTTAGTGTCTCAAAACTCAATCCCAAAATATATTCTTTAGTTGTAAGAGTTTCCAGGATATTGTTATTATGGACTATCTCCAACTCATCTTGCTCAGAGATTCTTAACTCACTTCCTTCTTTGATATCTATTCCAATCAGCTACCCTGCTTCATACTTCATTCTCTTATATGCCTTTGCATGGAGTTTATCATTGACTTGAATGATATGCGCATACAAGCATAGGTCATTTTGAGCTTGATCATCTTTGAGTTTTGGGAAGAACTTATCATGTAGGTATGAAGTGTAGCTTGGATGCAGAAGTGTAATTTTAATTGGATTAAACAACCTTATACTCCTTGCTTTCTTCTTTTCTTCATTTCTTAACAACACCACTTCTTCAGTCTTCTCCACATATCCCCACTCAGTTATGGGAAGAGTGTATTGATTTCCTTCAATCAGTTTTATGGCTGATGTTTTTTTGTTAAGGTATCCAACTCTCCTCATGAATTCATTATTAACTAGTGTAGAGGAATTGGATTTTGATCTTCTCTGCCCTTGGTATATTTTTTGTGTTCCCCATCTTCCTTTCTTGCTTCCTTGAGTACATCATCCTTAAATTTTGTTTTCAACTTACCAACCAAAATAAAGAAATATCTTTCTCTTGGGCTTATTGGGTAGTTGGAGATGATTAAACTCTAGAGATCTTTAATGTCAACATCTGGCAACAACAAGATTGATTCAAGTAAATGGAAGTATTCATCTCTTCTAGATACCCTCTTGATAAGTGCACAATCCCACTCTAGATCATATTTCCATGCCATAATTATGTTCTCTTCAGCAGCAGTAGGAGTTGTGATATGATCAAACAATTGGATTAGAGAGGATTTTTCTTCAGTGATCTCTCTCACAGTTGTGCCCAGGGCCATACTTCCCAGGGATTACCTCTCTTGGTTCTTTGGTTAATTTTTCTTTTCCTTCATGTTGATCTCTGCTTTCAACTATTATTGGTTCAGCAGGAGTTTTTATTTGGTGTTCATAAGAAGGATTTAGAGCTTCAGTTCTAAAAATTACTCCAGTTTCCAATTCCACCTTCATTACATGCTCCATCATCCTTCTAAGTTCAGTCACAGATCTTCCTTTCAGCTTTTGTATCTTGTAGTTATGAATTTGCAACCAACAAGTCATATTGTATTTGTTGAGTTTAGTTGTATCACAATGGCCTAAATCCTTTTTGATCTTTTGAATAGCTTGAAATTTTGTGAAGGTTTCATAATTGCAGTTGGGAATTATGTATCATGCAAGCTCAAACTCTTTCGGGACATCCTTCATTTCATTCATGCTCATCCTCTCTACCATGTCATATGGGAATCCATGATTGATCAGAGTCATGAACAAGGCAGATTCTTGCCTTTTTTCCAAGATGTCTTTGGTTGTCAGTAGAGTATCAGTCTTTGATTCTTTGTGTTCTTTTTTTGAGTCTCATCCTTAGTAAGATCATCCCATTCAACATCACTTTCACTATCCTTATGAGTAATAGCCTTCACTGTAGATAAATCTACTGAAAGAGTGTGTTCAGAAGATGTGGGCTTTGACCTTTTTGGTGAATCTTCAATCTCAATTACTTCTTTCTTAAAAGACCCCAAATACTTCATCTTTCTTGAATATTGAATGGTTTGTTTTGAAGTTTGAGTAGATTCTTTTGTTGGTTTGGTTTTTGGAATGCTTGATTTAAGTGCACATATTCTCATCTTCAGCTCCTTAATTTCTTATTTCTTTTTTAGAATCTCTAAATTATTGATCAATTCATTGTTTGCTTTCTCCAACTCCGATTCCAACATCTCTTTTTCATTAGTTTGTTGCTTCAAAGACTCCTTGAGTTCTTTTATAAGTTGATTTAATGGATTAACTACTTCATTGTTGGTTTGTACATATTCTCTTAATCTGTTTAGTCTGGTTTCATGTTCATTCAACAATTTTTCCTTTTCATTCACCATTGCCTTTAGTTCCTTAATTCTTGCCAACTGATTATTTGATTTGATGATTAATTTGTTGTATTCAGCAACCAAATGACTTTTGTTGACAGTGATTTCCTCTTCACTAATATCATCTTCATGATATGCTATCATATCAACATATTTTGTTTCTTCTTCACCTTCATGATTAACTTCAACAAGCTCAACATTGTCACCTTTAGCAGGAGCTACACGTGCTAAGCTTGAGCTAGATTCAACAGCTGCATTTTCTTAATCTTGATGAGGTGTTGTTGTTGTTGATAATCAGTGATTAGTGACACAGGCTTAGTATCATTTGAGTGAACAGGGGTTTGAGACTTGGTTATTAATAGAGGACAGTGCTAGCTTGAGAGGCTAACTTAGTCTTATTAGTGTAAATACTCTTAGATGATTGGTGTTCAGGAGTTGGGGGTTGTTTATAAATTTGTAATTGGTTTTGAATTGGAGGAATTGGTGATTTAGGGTGAATTGGAGATATGGGCAATGTGTTTTCACTGACTGGTGATTAAGGTTATGGGATGGTTCATGTTGAATAAGTAAGATAGGCATGGTGTTTTGACTGGCAGAGGATTGGATTTATGGAGATTGATGATGGTGGTGTATAGGTGATTGATGATGAATTGGAGAGATTGGCTGAGTGTTTTGGCTGGCTAGTGATTGGGGTTATTGATCATGGTGGTGTATGGGTTATTGAGGAAGGAAGAGTGAGACTTGCTCAATATCAGTAGATGAGCTCTATTGTTGGTCTTCCCATACCAATTCTGGTGGAATGTTGGCATTAGCATCAACCACATGTGCAAACATTGGCATATCTTCACCTTCATACCTTCCACTGATCTTATTCTGTACAGATTCCTAGATGTGCTTGATGAAACACATCATAATCTCTGTCTATTCCAGGCTGTTCAGTATTGATGATCAGTTGTAGAAACCTTGGAAACATATACATCGTATCAGCCTTTTGCATTCTTATTTGGTCACATAGACAACTAAAAATGTACTTTGAGTAGTTATATGTCCTTCCCTCGAAAATGCCAATAAAACCTGATGAAATGTGCCTTGAGAATCTGTCAAACTCAGACTTCCTGTTGGAGATGCACTTTTGATAGGGTGTTACACAAGGAATCTATATGGCTTGCATAATCTTCCTTTCTTTATCTCCCCCTTGTCAAAATCACTGTCATACCCCATCAGGGTAGAAGATCTTTTTGATGTGTTCATTCTCAAATACATCCGGATGTTTAGCCTCATGATCTCCCAACTCAAGAACTCTCTAAATAACTTGTACATCAATTCTCAGTCTCTCATTCTTCACCTCAGCAATGATTACTTCGCTTTCTCCTTCTTCCTGAATCTCACATAGTTCTGAAGTCTATGATATGCTGTTGGTAGATAACAGGCTCCACCGACAGGGCATAGAAAAGCCTTGATCTTCTTAAGTAGCGGATGATGTCTCAACACCCTTCAGAAACAGGGTCGTCGGCATTCAAAAAGCACATACATTGTGCTCTCTAGCAAATCGATTTGCCATCTGTACATAAAAATGACGATGATTAGGTTAGAATCAAAATTATAGACATTAGAATATGATTGGTTTTAATGATAACAATGCATCAAACAGTTCATTATTGATGATTATGATATGTTTTACCTTCAAAACAAAGATCTGAAATCAAGTTTATGAGTTCGTTTGATGTTTAGATTTGGTATTTTGGATGTTTGTGGAAAGAGGGAAAGAGTTTTAGGTGTGCAATTTTCTAGGTCTGAAAAGTGCTTTGTAAAAGTAAATAATGAATGCTTAAGTTAAAAACATCATATATACTCACTCAGACACATTAATTTTATTTATTAAATGAAGTGGGTCCCTCTTTCCTTATTGCCTTTCCGGAATTTATTGATTCACATAATCTAATTCTTCCGTAGAACATCCACGGATGACTAACTATAAAGAACTAAAGTTTGATGAATGCTTAATTTGATTTTCCATATGTTATCAATCCATGGAATATGTTAAAAAATATCATCACATTCATAGGTTACCAATCTACGGATTGTCATATTTCTGATTAAGTTTCGCACTATAGCATCCGCTGATTAAGAAAAAGCATTGTAGCATCGACTGAAGTGATCATGTTACACTATAGATTCTGCTAAAACTTATTTGTTTGTATGATTCTATCAAATTGTTAGAATTATTTTCTGCTTTTGGACCTTATTGATTTTGTTTACATGAAAATTGATGCACAAGAAAAGTTATAACTTGAAAAACTTCATGTATCATACACCCAAGTTAGTGCTCCGGTCCCATTTCCTTTATTTGACTTTTTTGGTTTAATTCTAGATTTCATGATGTTTAAACATTCCCCCTAAATTTGTGATTAATGATGAAATGATGCATTTATCATAAATTTATCTAAGAGATAGCAAGAAAGACACTAGTTTGTCCAACAAAAATGGAAATATCTAAACTACAAATTCTAAAACAAAATGACTTAAGAACTTATTTACAAACATATATTAACATATAATGGGATCATACTATGACACTAAGCACCTTCCTGTTTAATTTGTTTGATGAAATAAGACTTGAATCTAGTGCTGATTGCAAGTATGTTATTCCACTTAAATTCAAATTAGAGTGTGGCTTCAACTAGGCATGCTATTTATCATGTTTTGATGTTAATTTAAGAGAAACAATTATGGGCTCCACATTCAATTCACATTAGAGTTTGTCCTCTTTTTGTGAGTCAACTCATAACTTTTTCACACTTAGAAACTATGTACTTTAAATTATAAGTTCTATCTTGAGATGTATTTTACATATCTTTAATGCATTGATGCAAAAGTTCTTAAGTTAATATACAATTGATCATAATATATTCTTTTGAGAGCTAAGATATGATCATGATCAGGTCACCAGGTTTTTACTTCCGTAAAACAGAGGTGCCTTCAACCTAGGTCTTTCTTTACACAAAATAGAGAGATGATGATCATGATCTGTTCACCTATTGTTTACAAATGTATACCAAGGTGATCATATACCCAGGTCTTTGTTCACACAAAACAGAGGGAATATGATTTGCAAAGATAGAGATTATAAAGTGTTGGTACATAGTATGCTTGGGTGCGTGTTTTGATCACATTAAGATAAGACTTACTTGCTTGATCCTTGAAATAGAATTCCCCATAGATCGTTACCTTGTCATTATGTTATGCATGCACTTAGTATATTTTCCATTCAAGTTGAACCTACTCACATATCAAATCAATTCTGATCAGTCTGTAGTAAGAGTTAAATACTTAGTCAAGTAGCAAAGACATAGTATACTATCATTTCCTAAATATATGTCATGATGAAACAAACGACATACAAAAAAAAGACAAATTTTTTGCATGTTTGAAAGTCTTTTTTATGGATTTTTGTGTTTGTTTATTATTTTTTTACTTATGACTATATACAAGGACATAATCATGCTTTTCTTTGTTAATGATGATTAATCTAAGTTAATCATGCCTAATGACTCAATCAGAAACTTAAATTTAACTGAATCAAAGGCTTTAGTGAATAAATCAACAAACTGATTTGTTGTATCCACTTTGACTAACTTGATTAAACCTTTTCTGATCAATCTCTCAGAAAATGATATCCCTGAATTTTCAATATGAATTGGTGTTTGAAGGAAATTGTAACCATAATCAAGTAATTAGTTTTGTAACCAAAGAACTTATGAGCAGCGAGCTGAAGCAGCTATGTACTCAGCCTTAGCTGTGGATATAGATACATTTGTTTGCTTTTTGCACTTCCATGAAACAAGTCTTGGTCCTATGAACTATCATCCACTAGTTGTGAATTTTCTGTTGTTTTTGCAACCTACAAAATTACTATTTGAATATGAGTAGAGAGTGAATCCTCCATCTTTTGGATACCATCAGGTTTCTAACGTACTTGTAGACCAATGAATATACTTCTCTTAATTAATGAAGATGTCATCTGGTTTCTGATGTACTTGTAGACCAAGGAATACGGTTAGTTCTCCCATTGAACTCATCTGAAATTCATATTTCATCAACTCTTCAAAATTGACACACAATCTCTTGTTGGTTGATCCAAAAATAATGTAATCTACATAAATTTGAATCACTAAGAGATCTTGATGTTCTTGTTTGAGAAAACAGAGTCTGATCAATAGTTTCCCTTTTATATCCATGCTTGAGCAAGAAAGATGATAATGTTTCATACCACTTTCTTGGAGCTTGATGAAGACCATACAAAGCTTTGTCAAGCTTGTATATCCTATGTGGGTAATCGGGATCTTCAAAACCTGGAGGTTGAGCTACATAGACTTCTTTATCAATTTTCTCATATTAGAAAGCAAACTTCACATCCATTTGATAGACTATGATTTTTTATATGAAACATAGGCTAGGAATACTATTATGGCTTCAATTCTTACAACTAGTGCAAAAACTTCATCATAATCTATTCCTTCTTCTTGAGTATATCCCTGAGCAATCAGCCTAACTTTGTTTCTCACAATTATTCCTCTGTCATTTAGTTTATTTTTGAATAACCACCTTGTGCCAATTGGATGTTGACCTTTAGGTAGATCAACTAGATTCCAGACCTTCTACTTTCTGAATTGTTGAAGCTCTTCCTACAAAGCTTCAAGCTAACTATTATCCTTTAGTGCAACTGTAATATTTGGAGGAACCACTTATGAAAGAAAACAAGTGAAAAGATAAATGTTTGCAGCTCCCCCTGGGCTTCTTGTGTTCTTTGATTAAGATTACCAATATTGTTGTCCATTGGATGAGTCTTATGAATTCTTGTTGTTAGAATAGACTCAACTGGAATATATGATCCCATGTTAGTCATATTCATTGATGAAGATGGGCCCAACTGAGATGAAGAATTTATGAAGTAATCAAAATATTTATCATGTTGATCATCTGAAGTTGAATGATATCCATCCTCATTTTGTACATCAGCTGCATTGAGATTGCCTTCTGTAGGAGCATCTACCGTTGTGTTTTCAACTTCCGTAATAGTTATAGGAACATCTACGGATGTGTCCTAAACTTCCTCAGGAGTTACAGAAACATCTACAAATGGTGTTTGTTGTCATTCTGATGCAATATCAATATCTCCAGTATGTGGAATATCTAATGATGTGGATGGAACATCTGCTAATGCACTATCCATATCTCCAGATGTAGAACTATCTTGCTTATCTTGGTCTTGTGCTGTATTATTAGCATGATTTGTAGTTGTTGGAGGATCATTAGATAATGACACTTCATTCATGTTTGGAGGCACAAACAGATACCATGTATGTTAGGACCATTTCGTACGGAATACTAATGGATTCTACGTGAGACCAGATCAAATAGTGTGGAATCCTATTTTATTGGCGATCCTATCAGTGAGAACGACAACCTAATCGATCTAACGATAAAACAAACGTTAAGAATTGAGTAGAAATCGATCAGGGACGGACTATGAAGTTGGATAGGCTGCTTAGGGCGCTCTGGACGGCTAGGGTTTGTGAATATTCGAAGTCTCACGTTTTTCCACGAATTATGTGGTATTTATAGGTTTTCAGTTTCGTTCGTACGACTGAACCATTATAACATGGTTCAGTCGTGCGACTGACTCATGCGGTTGATTCATACGCATGACTGAAGGTTCAGTTGTGCGACTGAATGAGCCTTATGTCTCAGTCATACGACTGATCCAGTCTCCTAGTTTAGTCATGCGACTGGTCCATAAGTATGATTCATTCATGCGTATGGTCCATTAGCATGGTCCATTAGCATAAATAACCACCCGACTAAGTTGAACACATTTCTCAATCATTATTGACTTAGAACTATGTACAACAACCTCAAACCTATATGTGATGTTCATACATATGAATTATACCAAATACAATAATAATATGAACTATTCAAAGACAAATAAACATCAAGATGCATATCATATTTCATTAAGTAATCATATTACATATATGTAAGAAATGAAAGACTTTTACATTAAGAACATAAACTAGGAACATGATGTATCAACAATGTATCCGTAGATTCTGCTGTATTCAACTAACCAGTGTTAAATGAGTCTGTGAGTGCATCTATATCAAACATCCATGATGATCCTTTAACCAATTTTAAAAATGAGGATTCATCAAAGGGGACACTAGGAGTTTCTTCCATAATGTTTTGCTGTGGAATGTAAATCCTATATGATTTAGATGTTGAAAAATATCCAATAAAGAAACCATCGTAGGCCTTTTTTGAAAACTTTCCCAATTGTTCTTTTGTGTTTAAAATAAACACATGACACCTAAAAGCTCTAAGATATCCTATGTAAGGTTTTCTTTTAAATAAAAGCTCATATGGTGTTTTGTTATGTTCTTTGATAATTAATGTCCCATTTTGAACATTGCATGTTGTGTTCAAAGCTTCAACCCAAAATGTGATTGGCAATTATGAATTAGCTAGCATTGTCCTTGCTGCTTCAATTAGAGTTATGTTTCTTCTCTCAACAATTCTATTTTGTTGTGGTGTTCTTGGTGTACTGAATTGCCTTGCAATGCCTTTAATCCTGAAAAAAGAATCTAAGACAATATTAACAAATTCAATCCCATTGTCACTCCTGAAAATTTTAACTTTATGATCAATTTGATTTTCAATCTTAGTGACAAATTTGTAATGCCTAGAATAAATTCGAAACAAGCCAATTAATAATAATGGGCTTAGCCGGGATTATTTGAAGAAAATGAGCGAGAAATAGAGTATGGACCGAGTAGACCTTGCGGGTTATGTGTTCGACGAGATTAAGGTCCCGGGAACGCCTATGCGGATGTACACCCATACGACTAGAGATGTACAAACCGGTTCGGGTCCCAAACCGAAACCGGTTTGGTCAAAATTAGTCAAAACCGGTTTGGCCCCAAACCGGTTCGGGTCCAAACCGGTTTCAAATCTTAAAATCCCAAACCTATCAAACCGGTTTGGGTCGGTTTGGAACCGGTTCGGGCCCAAACCGGTTCGGCCCAAACCGGTTTTTTTTTATTTTTTATTTTTTATTTAATTTGGATTTTTGTTATATTCAAAGAAAATTTTAAACTTTTAATTAAAATTTTAACATTTATATAATTTAAACAATTTATAACAATTTATAACATTTT
>BJCM01215567.1:0-14305 GCA_018326385.1 Flaveria bidentis | reverse complement strand
TATGTTTGTAATATTACCTTTGAAACGTATGAATAATATTTTTGGATTTAATAATAGCGTTATGTGGCTGTGAACGATCTTAACTTTCACTCCTCGACGTTTCCGCCGTCAAGGTTGACAGCACCGAACTGCAATTTTAGAACTGTTTCTGCAGCTCTCAAAGTTTCACTTTTGAGACTGTTTTGGCAGCTCACAAAAGACAATTTTGATAGCGTTTTTGCTTTCACTGAGTTTCCCATGATGATGCTTACCATTTTCATTTGAAAAGTAGCAGTTTTGTAATTACCTAGAAAATGTTGTATTTTCTTTTGTAATGCATAGAATCTGATTGCATTAACCTTTTTAGATATGGATTCACAAGAGATGATTTTTACCGATCTCCTTAGTCAAAATTCTCATTTTGATCCCACTTATGGTGGGCAATGTGGAAGCTCTCCTGCAAGCCTTGATAATTCTCCACCCTTGCTTTCTAATGATGGAACGAACGTTAATAAATCTGTGAGGGCAAGGGGTGTGAACTTCAGCATAGAAGAAGATAAGTTACTCGTCTCTACGTGGCTAAATTGTAGCTTTGATTCCATTTCAGGAACGGATCAAAAACATTGTCAACTCTGGGAAAAAAATCTTTGCATACTTTCAGCAATATAAAGAAACAACAATCGAGCGAACTATAAAGTCTTTAATACACCGAAGGTCGTGTATTCAAAAGGACACACATAAATATTGTGCAAAGCTAGCTCAAGTCGAAGGCTTAAATCAAAGTGGTATGACTGAGCAGGATAAGGTAAAAATTTCACTCTATTATTTTGAGTGTATTTAATTTTTTCTTTCATATTGCTAACATATATTTTATTAATTTAAATGCAAGTTTGAGAAGGCAAATATTATATACCAATCATTAGAAAAATGCAACTTTAAGTTTGAGCACTTTTGGCAGCTATTAAAGGACCAACCTAAGTGGATTTCACGTTATGATGTAAAACAAAGGAAGACAATGATCCCGTTGCCAACCTTAACCCCAACTGATGAATCAATTTATGATCTTGTGATGAGGAATGTGATTGAGAATGAAGTTATTGAACAAGACCGACCAGTTGGTAGAAAAGCAAAAAAAGCAAAACGAAAGGATCAAGGAAGGCAAGCTGATGAAATTATGCAACTCAGAAAAATAAAGTATACTCTTTTTGAGGAGTCACGCGCTCAAGAGAAAGAGTTTTATCGACTTAAGGCCGAGAAGATGGAGTATGACAAAGAGAAAGAGCAAAGCAAAGTCCGTCAAGAGGACGAAAGATTGAGGCTCGAGGTCGAGAAATTAGAGCTTGTAAGAAAGGAATGAGATCAACGAATTATGATGATGGATGTGAGTGTCATGCCTGAAATGCAACGGTTATATTTTGAGAAACTCCAACGGGAAATCATGATGAGGGATAGTCACGCTTGAAACTAGAGAGACTTTTGAATTGATATATTTTGAAGACTAAAGGCTTTTGAATGTTTAGTTTACTTGATGCTAACCTTGTGTTTATATGTTTTTTGTTGGTTATATAGAAGCATCAACTAGTTTTAAGCATGTATAACTTGTGGATGCTCTAAGAGTGATCTTTGATCTTGTAAGTGGCTCTAAATGATATTTAAGCATGTATAACTTGTTTCATATTTTGTTTGTGAATTGTGATTCAAAACTTGAACTTTTTAATTGTCTGTTTGTGTATTTGCATTTAGTTGTGTTAGATTTTGTTGTTGTGAATATATTTTACAATTAACTTGCATATGTTATTTATATTATCAACCCTTTTAATGTAGGTCAAAGTAAGCAATTTTAGATGGACCCGTCGTAACCAAACTCGTCTTAACCCAAACCCGTTCCATACAAAACGTCTTATAAGTTTGATAGTCAAACTTCTATATAATTTATTAAAAATCAAATTTTAGAAATAAATGATAATAAAACAAAATAGTTGATAGTTAAAATTGTAGATGAAAGAGAGAGAAATAAATAATAAAAAGAATATAAAGATAAAGATAAGGAATGGGTTGTGAGATGTTTTTAGAAAAATAATATATAAATATAAGGGATGATGATTTTTTGATAAATTATAATGATATGGATACAAAATGGGTTATAAATACTCTAACAAGATCCGGTTTCCTTCCCTGACCTAATAATATATTCTTAGGTCAGAATAATATATTGAGTAAAGAAATCAAGACGGTCTTATATATATTATACTTTATTTAATGAATTTAAGAATAATTATATCGAAAACTATATACATGGATTGTCCATATGTCAAAAATTTATTGAACATATGGACCATAGACAATTAGACTTGATGATATATTTAAAGATTGTTAAGGCATGTCATATGCAGGCATGCAACCCCTGTAACTAGGTTAGAAATCATGTATTACATGGGTGGAATAATAAAATATATTAAATTTATTAGTTTTATGAATATTTAATTTTTTAGTTTTTATTATCAATTAGTGAAATAAAAATTTAATGAATATTTAAAAGTTATAACATATAATAAATTAGAAAGTATTACTCTATATTTAATATGTATTAATAATTTATTAAAATAACTACATTTAGATATTTAATAGTTTAGTTTACTTATTTAAAATAATTATCATTTAATATGAGAGAGAAAAGAAACACAAATATAAATATACTAGCTTTAGTAACCTCGTATATTACACGGGTTGAATAAAAAAATTATTAAATAAAATATAATTTATTAATTATAAAATAATAGACTAAGACATGATATTGAAATTATTTATAAGTAACAACTATAAGTAATAAAACAATAATATGAAAATATTATTTTTTTTGTTTTTTTCAAAGATAAATAATTACACATTTTGTTTTAAAATAACGTTTTAAAAAAATTCATTTTTAAAATTTTCTTTCTATAACTCCTTATTTTAATTATTTTTTTAATAAAAAATTTACTTCAAAAACCAATTTTGAAATATTACATAAAAATAGTTTTATATTTTTTATTGAAAAAAATCATTTTATAAAAAACTACCTCTATAGATATAGCATTAATAAAAAAATTCTCTTTCTTATTTTTATTAAAAAGCTAATTATAATTATAATATAAAAATAAATAGATAATATTATTAGTAATTAACATGGTTATTTAATAGAAGAGAGAAGATGAAAAAGATTGATGAGAATGAATATGATGATGACAAGTAACATATTCATTTACCATTTTATTAAAGTAAGAAGATTTATTTTAACATATACTAGTTAAAAAGTAAAGTCAAATGAATTGTTATTAAAATTTTCGTATTTATTATGAGAGAGAGACGGGAAAATAATTTTTTATAATATTAGAATGATGACACGTGTCATTTAATATTTAAAATAATAATACGTGTCATGAAAAAAAAATTTATTTTAAGTTACATATTTCTCATCATATATAATAACAAGATAAACTTAATGTCTAAGATATTTATACACAAATCCTATTTTAATCTTCCTAAGCTTTCTCTTCTTCTCTGCCGCACCACAATGAAAGTGGCTAGCTTTACACCACCCTTCTTAAACTACTTAAAACTAATCTCCATGACCTCTCAAACATGTAAAAACATAATGTTCATAGACAGTTTAAAACCAAGGATCGTCCATTTAATATTTTGAACTTATATTAATCACTAGTTATAGTAAACATGTTTATTACACAGGTTGAATAAATAAAATATTAATTAGAATAAAAATTATTAATTATAAAACGATATAGTAAGACATGATATGATTGGAATTCCGTATGCATAATAATAACTATAAGTAATAAAACAATAATATTAACCTTTTAAAACTTTTTTTTAAAGATAAAGTAAATATTTTGTTTAAAATAACGTTTTAAAAAAATCATTTTTAAAAGTTTCTTTACTATAACTTCCTATTTTAATTATTTTTTATAAATAATTTAGTTTAAATAAACCAATTTTAAAAAAATTACGTAAAAATAATTTGATTCTTTTTAAAAAAAATCTTTTTATAAAATCTATTTCTATTGAAATAAGATTAATATAAAGATCTCTTTTTTAATTTATTAAAAAACTAATATAATGTAAAAATGAATATATAGTGTTATTAATAATTAATGTAGTCATTTAATAGGAGAGAAACGAGAAAAATTTAATAAGAATAAATATGTACTGACATGTGACACTCTTATTTACTATTTTTTCAAAGTAAGAAGATTGGTACAATTAAATCTTAACTAAGGTAACTCCATTGATGTTCATGTCGTTAATTCCATTTATTCTAAATAAATTCCCATCTATTTCAGGGCATGTGAAAGTCTTGCGGAATGTTTTTTTTAAAAAAAACCCTATCTGTTTCGGAGCATGTGAGAGTCTTGTGAAACATTTTCCTAAAACTAAAGTAAAGTATTAACATTTGATCATCATGGAATCTTATTAAATATTAATGTATATATATTATTAGAGAAACATTTCTTTAGGCTTCGCTTATATCATCTTTGGATCGTTAAATGTATATTCTCAAACACTTTATGGTGTGTGACAACTTTTTGTACACGTACGTAACCAGTAGGATGACTAGGATCTTATTGAGGTATGACAATGCTTTGTGTTTTTTCATCATGTATGTTGTTAAACTCTAATTTATTGTATAACCTATAGATAGAAAGATTTTGAGTTAGATGGACGAGATTATTAATATAGACTTCATCATATTTTTCCTTAACTTGTGACATTAGAGGAAGATGTTAATGTCGTGATGAAAAGCAGAAGAGATGGAGCTTGGGGAAATCAAAATGTAAGAAAAGTTTAGAATATTTTCTTTTTAGTAACTCCTAATCTACGTAACCTGTTTATTGCAAGATTTGAATCCTGTACTTTTAAGGAAGAGATCATTAGTCGCTCGTCTTGATACCATTCGCCCAGATGTGTGTTGTAAGAAGTTTAGGATAAATTTGGATTGTGTTTAATATACAATCTAAAATTCAAACATTTTTAAACATAGCATACTTTCTTTTTTTATTTTGACATAAACAAATAGATGGTGATAATCGATACTTAAGGTATGTGGGTTAGATTTAGAGAATGGGTGAAAAACGTGGTACAAGTTTATAGAGCTAGATGCTAATAGTGACAAAATTGAAAAGAGATGATTTCACTGGGAAAATAGCTAAGAGGAAGGACTAAAACTTAACTCCTTATATTATTATGTTGATTACAATATACAAAATGAGTTATTTGTGATTTTAGTTATTATCATTGTTATTTTTTGTCATTTTAAAATACAACTTTTAGTATAAATTACATCCAATAAAACATTATAACCACTGGTTGAGTTGCATGTGCGGTACATGTGATCGACAAGGCATCTGCTTGATTCGAAATAAAAGATCCAAATCATTCACATTATATGACTCATGCTGTCATATGATTAACTTTTAAGAAAAATATATAATAATAATAATAATAATAATGATAATAATAATAATAATAATAATAATAATAATAATACTTGTTGTCATTCTTATTGTTATTTATTCTTATTTTTATTATATTATAGTTATAATAATAATAAGAAGAAGTATAGTAATAAAAGATATGCCATGTATTTTCTAAAAAAAGAATAACTTTATAAATTAATAATTAAGTTTTAAAATTGTTTTAGTTAAGTCAATCAAAATTTTTTTTTTCTCAATCAGGTCACTCATAAATTAAAAAATATTTGAAAAAAACAAAAATTAAAAAAGTTTATAATTTTAAATTTTTAAAAATTAAAAAATAACAATACTTATAAATATACCAGATTATTTACAAAAACTTATGAATTATTAAAAAATTGAAATAAATATGTGTGACATAATTAGAATACTCTAAAAATTTTAGTGATATAATTAAAACAAATAAAAATATTAATAACATAATTGTAACAAATAAAAATATAAATAACTAATTGAAACACTCCTAAAACTTGTTTAATATTATATTAAGATTTCCTTAAAAATAATAAAATGACCACTACGTTTTTTTAGATTATGGAGGAAATGATAGCTTTTAAATACTATGGTTCAGTAGAGTTTAACTAGTATTTGATGTTTAGATGCATTTTATAAAGTTATTATTACAATTTAAGGCTCATAATAATGTTTTAAATTCATCTATACAACCCAACTAAACTTTACCCATTAGCAACCAAACCAAACTAATTTTTCGTTTAAATAAATACGCTTTCATGACTAACTTTTAGTCTATTAAAAATAAATTATTTTATTTTAAAAAAGTAAAAAAATATTATATATTTATATATAAAAGTACATAATCTTCTCAATCTTTAAAATGAAGTAAAAAATTGGAACCATAGACGAAAATAAGAATCACAAGAGATTATTAAATTAGAATCAGAAGTTATACGCAAGTATGCTTAATATTATACCTTGTAAAATGTAAATATATAAAAGAAAGTATTGAAATTTGGTATTTTATAATTTTTTGAACTAGATAACGTTAGTTTTCTTAGATAATAAATTTGACTAAAAAGATATTATCAACCACTTCAATATTAACACAGTGGCATTTTAATCAGAAAAAAATAATAAAATAATTGAAAAATAGGTCATTCTAGTGACCGACTTGTGTTCGCTGGACCGACTTGGTTGCCTCCAATTAGTGAAATTTTTTTATTTAATTCAGAATTCTCCAACCGAACGACTGGAGATTCCCCGATGAGAGTAGTCTAACAAGGACTTCATGGAACACACTAGCTATCACGAACTTACAGGGTCGGCTCAACGTTGTATGAGGCCTCAATCGAACTAAAAAAATATTAAGTTTATCATAAGTTTAGTCATTGATAGTTTATTTCTTTTTAAAAAAAGAGACAAAAAAGGCTAGTCGATTATCATAATTTTTATCCGGACTAAACTATCAAGTTTTATTATCGTTTTGAAATTGCATTGACCAATATAATACCAAAACCCAATATATAATTTTTATAAAAAAAGAAACCTTTTTTTTCTAAAGACCCCAAATCCAATACGTTACAATTTACACTATAGAATCGACCCTGCGAACTAACACACTACATCTAATAATATGTATAACAATGAAACAAAATAAGAGTGTGGAGGAAACCCACTATTGCTCTGCTAGTACGGATGAATTCATGGTATGTGCTGTGTGCATGGCAAGACTACATGAGGTTGGGACATGTATCATGGATGCTTAATTTCTTTAAAATGAAATGCTGTATTTTATTACTATAAAAGTATTTCAGAACTGTTGTTAATAAAAAATTATATAATATTCAAAAGAGTTTTCTCATTTTATATATTATTATTTATACACTGAACTTAGTTAAATGTACATATAAAATTAATAAATAAACTTTAGAAAACATTAAAACTAAGCCTATAAAACTAGTCCTTGAAAAATATACGCAACTAGAAGGAGAAAGAAATCAAATATATCTAATGTAAATTTTCAAAAGAAAGTAATATATAAATAAGGTCCCAAGAGCCTTCATATAAATTTGGGCCATGAACAAATAGAAAAAATAGGCACCTATAATATAATATTTCGTAAGTAAAAATCTATAATACGACAATTGTTTTATAAATAAACAAAATTATTGCAGCAAAATAATTTAATTTACTTACTTAAACTAATCCTAGACTCTCCTAGAGTTTTTTACTTGAGTTTAGATTGGACAAATAATAGTGAATCGACTAAACTAATTAAAATGTTAACGGGACCCTAAGTTTCAATAGGTCAAGATAATTAAATTGCTATTGGGTTTGTTAATTAATTTACTAATAGCCTATAGTTGTTTATAAAATTATATATACAAAATATAATTTTTAAAAAAATTCAAACCCTTGAGGAGGTTGGACTCTGAGCGATCTGATAATTGGTTGATATGCATGCACGTATCATAGTTAATATTAAGTTTTTAATATACTTTATATATCCAATGGTATTATTTTGTTACGTGTTTGAAATGTAGGTTAAATGAAGCTTAACGAACATTATTTGAGAAGAAAACAAAGGATAACAAGACTATGGCTTGAAAGGTGCTAAAAATAAAGAAAAATGTGCAAAGTGCAGGGAGGCCGTAAGCTACGGCCTGAGGCCGTAACTTACGGTCATGTGCTGAGTCCGTCTGTGAACCCCATAAGACAGGAGGTTAGGTCGTCTGACTGAAGGTAGGTCGTAACCTACGGCCTATAGGCCGTAAGTTACGGTCTAACGTGATATTTTGAGGATTGTTTCAAATTTTAAAACCTATTTAATCCCTAACATTAGGGTTTCGAATGGGGACTTGCCTCCAACCCCAAGAACGAATCTTGGGACTATTTGGAGCCATTGAAGCTCTCTCTAATCATCAATTGATTAAGGATCCACATGAGCAAAGTGAAGATTGAAGAGATTATAATGAAGATGCAAGGCTAAACCACTCGTGATCATCTCCGGGTGGACGGTTTGTGATTGAACTATGCATGGTTGTGCTTTTACCTAGTCAAGACATAAACTTAGATTTTTTAACAATTTCTCTTCGTTTATGTGTTTTGAATCATGTGTTGATTAAAGATTCTTGATAGTGGATTTGCTTATTGCTTATCAAGTTATCAGTTTTACATTGTTAACCGTTGAGTAGTAATTAGGTTATTATCATCAATTGGTGATTGTAAATAAAGTTTCTAGATTGTGGCACTAGTTAGTTTACTAGTTAATTTACATAATCAGTTATCAAGTTGGTAATTATCTTTCAATATGTGATAAACAAGTTATGTCTATGTGACTTTGAGATTAGGTAAAAATAAGTTGTGTATTCAATTACATTCCTGAACCCGTTTGTGATTCTTTTCATCTTAATAGTTCTAAAACAAGTCCAAGTTTTTTATTAAAGTGATCATTTTTATCCGGTATAGTTAAAGTGACAATAGTCTAGTTTTAAATATTAAGTTAGTTAAATAATCAAAAGAATCATGTAACACTAACCATATGTTCCCCATGGATACGATACCTGACTTACTCTAGCTACCTAGGTTAATTAGGTTTTTGCATGACCTCAACGACAGGTCATCACGATCGCCCACCTTACCCATCCTCAGAGCCGGGTTGCCCATGAGCCGGGTTGCCCATGATAAATCATAATCGAACACACACAACTAAAATAACAAGATAACGCCTTATCACAAGGGTTAAAATGCCTACACTTAAAATTAGAAGACAAACATGCAACTTAACAAAAACAAAGAGTACCACCTATGTAATTCAACCAAACATAAATTTCCAAAAATGTTTGTCAAAATCGTTCACCGCCATACACCAAGAAGTTTTTGTTTTGTATTCTTGTACAAACGGTGCCACCGAGACACTGTACACACACATATATATATATTCAAATCTCATCTCGCCGGAAAATTGGCTAATGGTGACCACACCGTCGCCGATTGCCTTCTTTCCGGCTGAACTACCATCATCACCACCACCACCACCACCACCACCATCATCATCATCGGAACATATGGACAACGCCGCCGATGCCTTACGTTCAAGGACAGCGAATTCCGCCGGCGCGGCGAGGCGGAGAACCGCCGCCGGTGGAACTCCGGCGAAGGGATCTCCGGCTCTCTGTCGGTCGCAATCTTTCAGTCGCGAGATCGGACATGCTGCTAGTGAGACGTATTTGATTACTCGTCTTGCGTTCACTCTGCTGCGATATCTCGGGTATAAACGATAAGTCCTCTGTGTTGTGTTCTCGATTTAGGGGTTTGTTTGTTGCTTTTGTTTTTTGTTGCGATTGAGGATTACAGGGTGGTGTACAGATTTAGTTATGCTCAAGTAGAATTAGGATTTTGTTTTCTTTTCAGAATTTTGAATGTTGGAAATGGAAGACGTTATTCAGTGTTGCGTGAGCTGATTTAGGTCTACAAACAATCTATCAATTACACACTCACATAATTGTTCAGATTTTGGTACTATCTATTTGAAGTGATTCACAATCTTTTAATCTTCTATCAATGGCGAATTCACAAACTTTTATTAGTTTTGGATCATGCATCTTATCTTGGATCATTAGATTCTTATCTCAATAGTTGATGGTTTTATAGGGAAGAAATGAAGTTATTTTATGGTAGCTTTTGGACTTTGGAGCATGGGTTTTGGGATTTCTGAATTGGAATTAGATTTAGAGAACAGTTGATGTAATTGGTTTGATGTTGAATTCCAAAACTTGGAACATACTGTATGCTTATTTCGAAGTTTTTATCCTAATCATTTGTTTTCAATCAGGGTAGGCCGGCGGTGGATCTCAAGGCTTCTTGCTCTCGGTCTTTATGCAATGTTGCTTATGCCTGGTTTCCTCCAAGGTGTGTTTGTGACTAGACATTCTTTCAGTGGAAGATTAACGTATAAACATTTTTTCACACATTAAATTTGAGTATCAAAAGTCTTGTGCTATCATGTTTTGGTCCTTTTGGAAGGAAACTTAAATGAGTAATTGTTTTGGCAGTTTTATATCAATATTTCTTTTCAAGCCAGATTCGGAGAAGCATAGTTTATGGAGATCAACCTAGAAACAGGTGCTGTAAATTTGGCAATTCAGATACGAACACAACTCAGCTTTTTCCCAATGGATTTTTCATATTAATTATGACTTCAAATCTTTTCAGGTTGGATTTATACTTACCCAAACACATAGATAGTCCAAAGCCAGTTATTATTTTCGTGACTGGTGGAGCGTGGATCATAGGGTAAGCTTGATGTATGCATGTATGTGCATATTAATTTGATACCTTCTTGTAGCTTGATGTGTTGTGTCTTAGATAAAAGAGATAGTAACTGGATTAGGCTTATTGTATTGATGATCCATGCCCTCATTGTTGTGTAGACAATCCTTGGCCCTTTACTGTTTCCTGTGGAACCTTGTATCTATATACAATCATCCCTACAGATTTTAATATATTATATGGTCTCAGAGCCTTAGGGTTCTTGCGTTCTTCATATCTTCCTCTTTCTATTCCTCTTTGCTGCCCCCACAATCAGACTAAGGCTGGTTGTCAGTTCTCTTCTCATATCGCTCCCCTCGTGTGACAACTTACGTTCTTTTCTTTTGTCTCGTATGGTCCTCAGACACATTGTGTATAGTTTTTACTTTTTACTTTATGTATCTCGGCCACCTTTCCTAGTGCTACTGCAGCTTTAGCTCCTGGTGCCGTGTATCAACAGTCGTCGTGCTATTACTTCTGTGGACTTTGTGGCCACAGATCATGTTGCCGCCTTTCTACCATTTTATTCAACTGCATCATGCTGATCTTGGTGACTACATTTTCTTTCATTTTTTAATTATTGTTTCTTCCATCTAATAAACCATGTAAAGATATTAGATAACTATATATTGATATCATATTTTTATATACGTGGTTACATATGAAACCCAAAAATGCCAAGGCTGGTCCATACAATGATAGGACCAAGTCCATCTACACAATGAACCCTAATTATATCTTTTATTTGTCATTGTGGGCTTTGATTATTAATTTTTCTTTATGTTTTTGTATCTTGGGTATCGGGTTCACTTGTGTCACGTTTACGCCGAATCTTTCAAAGAAAATTGACAACAATGTGAATATTTGATGCTTTCGCAACACCAAGTGGGGAAATATAAGTTTTAAGACGAAGTAGGGATGGTGAAAAGGGTGGGCTGGGTTCCAATTGCCAAAACAAACGATTTTAAGTGCGGGTCCAAGTGGCTTGGGGTGGGTCAACATGTTGTTATCTGTTTTTCTGAATTTCATAAATACTTAATGTGACACTAAAATCAGATTTGCTATTGTATTTTTACGGATATACATGGCTACATACAGTAGTGAGTGCTTATAATGCAGAAACATATGCATATAACTGTGCTTATTGTCGTATTCTGTTTGATGGGTTGATGTAGATACAAAGGATGGGGTTCTCTCTTAGGATTCCAGTTAGCAGAAAGAGAGATCATTGTCACATGCATTGATTACCGGTGATCAGTTCTATCCAAGTACATTTTTTCTTTATTTATTATGATGATTCCTTAGTTGATATGTTTTTGGACAAATCTTTTATGCAGGAACTTTCCCCAGGGTACAATCAGTGATATGGTTGATGATGTTTCTCGAGGAATATCGTATGTATGCAATAATATAGCTAATTTTGGAGGTGATCCCAATAGGTAACCAACTAGTCTATATAAGATATACAATGCCTATTGATGCTCGATGAGACATCATCTTGATTCTGACCTGTCTGTTGAAGGATATATTTAATGGGGCAGTCTGCTGGTGCACATATATCTTCTTGTGCACTCTTAAAGCAGGCTATCAAGGAATCCCAAGGAGAGTGCATCTCTTGGCGGGCATCTCAAATAAATGCTTATTTTGGATTATCCGGGGGGTAAGCCTATCTCATATATGCTTTTTGTAATTATGGTTCTTTTTTTTTTAATTGGAACTTTTGTTACATGCCTTACAGGTACAACTTAACCAACTTGGTTGACCATTTTGATCGCCGAGGACTATATCGATCTATATTTCTAAGGTACTTAATAATTTATAGCTTGAAATGTTCCAAGTACGTGTGCTATGTGTTTTAAAGTTTGTTTTCTATTGTATCCTAATAGATTAGCATTACTTTATATGACAGCATAATGGAGGGGGATGAATCTCTGCAACAGTTTTCTCCTGAAATTCTTATTGAAGATCTAAGTGCTAAGAATGCTGTTCCTCTTATTCCCCATATCGTTCTTTTTCATGGAACTGAAGATTTTTCCATACCAGCGGATTCAAGGTTTGAAATTCTTTTCTCTTGGAAGACTACTGCCATCAGATGTTAATGAGGCGGAAAACTAAGAGGGTCTGTAACAATGGGTCAGGCCGGGTTGGCCCAGAACATGGAGGACTTGTTTGCACTAAAATTACACTTTGGATACACTTATATGTGAATGTGACTTCTGCAAAGAAGAATAAGCGATTAATCACTTCATTATTTATACAAAATATCATTGTTGCTACATGTGTTCGGTGTGCAATTAGGTCTTATTTAAAAAAACATTCACACATACACACACCTATTATACACCATGTTCTTAATAGGATTCAAACCCATCATCTCTTTGGTTGTTGAGCCACCAGGATGCTGCTAGGTCAAAGGCATGGTGGAATATTATCAAGATATCTTTGTATACAAACAACATATGCTGCAATATGTTAAAATTTTTATCTGTTTTGCAGTATTACTTTTGTGGACACTCTCAAGAGAGTAGGGGCACGAGCTGAGCTAATACTATATCATGGAAAAACCCATACAGACTTGTTTATTCAAGTAAGTTACAAAATCTCTACTCAAGTTGATCTAAGGCCCTTTGATTTGGGTAAATATTGTTTGTTCGGTGACTTCATTCGAGTCAACTCAGGTTATACAACGGGTCAAAATGGGTGACGCTTATTAAACGTGCCAACTTAGAACATGTCCAAATGGGTCAGTGCCTCAGTGGTGCTGTCACCGCTCTTCACCTGACACCTCATTTGTGAGGCTTACAAATTTATCTCTTTCAAGCCTGTATTTACCCGTCCTGTTTTGACCCACTCATTTGTGAGGCTTACTAATAGTTAGTTAATCGATCAGGATTCTCTAAGAGGTGGGAAGGAGGAGCTATTTGATTATATAGTTGAATACTTGCATGCTGGTGATGCAGAAGCACTTGCAAACGATGCTACGGCACCACCAAGAAAACGACTTTGTCCAGAACCATTGTTAAAGTTGGCTGGTCGTGTAAGCCCTTTTTAATTCCAAGTTTCGTTTTATAATATGTCCTAGACTCAACTCCACTGGTACTGGTTTGCCTCAGCTTATAATCACTTGTCTCGACATATGTAGATAATTTTATATACCATAGAACTCGGTAAAAACTGTTTGGTCCCCATGATAGGACAAAAGTACTAAAATATGTTGAATGAAGAGAACATCTCACTTTTTTTTTGGTGGTCATGATTGTTGCTCACCTTTCGATACTTGCACAATTTCACATGAAATTACATATCAAATCATGTAGTTGTGCAGTTTTTCTTACAATATTACATAGCTTTTAATCCTATGTTGTGGGTTTTATTGTTCACACGCCTTTTCTTATTATCTTTAAATTACACACACTTGCTTTTTCATCAATGTTTTTAAAACCGGATCGGACAGTGAACCGGACGTCTTACCGGTCTGATGGTCGGACCGGTTCAACCGGTCGGACCGTATATAAGAACCGGATAAAATT
>BJCM01215563.1:0-11384 GCA_018326385.1 Flaveria bidentis | reverse complement strand
ACGAACTATAATTTAATGGTTTCATTGATAAAACCTAATGATTACAAGTTCGTTACAACATAAGAATCAAGACTCTTGGCAAGGGGAAGATCGAGCATGATCTCCCTTCTCATCCGGCTGCCCTAGGCTCTGGGCATACTTCCTCTCCAATCCTTATCTCTCTACACATTGAAACTGGTATATATAGGCCTCAGCCCATATTAGATGCGACTAGGCCCATTCGTGCGATTGGACCATGCGTATGGTTCAATCGTACGACAGGACCATGCGTATGGTTCAATCGTACGACTGGACCATACTTATGGTTCAGTCTCACGAATGTCCCAATTGCATCTCTCAGTCGCACGACTGGTCCATTAGCATGGCTAAGTCATACGACTGAGTCTCATTCGCATATGCTCCTACGAATGACCCAGTTTCATGTGTTTACAATATATCAAGTGTATTACATTAAGCCTAGACTATTTTTCAAGTGACGGACACACTATATATGACTATATATGCTCCAACAAATTCCCCCTTGGACGTTGCTTGCGAATAGTAGATAGCACCTCTTACAATCTTCAGTCAATCTTTGCTCTGGTTTCCAATAGAATCAAATGAAAAACCATATTAGCCAATGTTGTTGATCCGTCAGGTTGCTACGGTATCCCTGAAAATGAACTTAGGCACAATAGCTTTCGTTTACTTTTCAGAACACCATCATAGCAGCAAGATTTCCCATATGACTGATTTTTCCAGATAATGACGTGAACGGTTTTCCATTGCTTCAATCTTCACATAGGCTAACCTGATTAACATTAACACCTGCAGAAATTCCCCCTCACATTCAGCATATCCCAATATATAAATGTTGTGCTCTCTTGGCGTCTTCATACGGTGTATTGGGCAAAAGGTAGAAGGTTTCAATCCACAGCTGACAATCTCAACCAAATCAACGTGCACTCAGATTCATCATCAGAAACCTGCTCACATCATCACTTTCTAATTGCATCTTCAATTTCTCTAGACATGAATTCCCCCTAAGAACGAGAATCCTCTCTGTGTGGATAAATAAAACTTGATTGGCCCATAAGTAGTCAGATGCTCCTGACTACCCACATAATCAGCACCGACTGGTGACATCTTCTCTTCTCTCTTTCGTGTTCCAATTACATTCACCTATTCTGGAAGTCTGACGAATAATAGGGTACAAATCGAACTTATTTGACAAAAGAACCTCAGGGTGAATATGCTTTGCTCATCCTCAAATCTGTGCAAGAAGCAGTTCTAGACTTTTTTTTGTTCTGGAACAAATGCGGATAGCTCATTCGTGCGATTGAACATACGACTAGCCCAGTCGCACGATTGAACATACGACTAGCCCAGTCGCACGATTGAACATACGACTGGTCCAGTCGCACGAATGGTCCATTAGCATGGTCCAGTCGTACGAGTGGTCCATTCGCATGGCCCAGTCGCATGAACGGGTCTACACGTAGATTTTCAGATCTACAGCTGCTAGGGCTGCCCAAAACCCTAATCTGACGAATTTTACATGAACCAAAACAAAATAGGTATCATCAAATTCGAAAGGGTGATCAGAAACATGGTTTCGAGTTCAATTTTCACATAGAAACACCACATGTAACAAGATTTGAGCAAAACACGAAGAACACAAAGTAGGTTTAACATCCAGATCTGAAATTGGATCCAGAAATCAAGAGCTGGGGTAGCTAGAATGATTGTTAGATCATTCCAATAGTAACTGGCTCTGATACCAATTGTGAAGTTGGTTGGATCGATAAACATCCGAGAATGTTCTTAACGGAAGAATGAACAACAGCACAAACCAAGAGATAATCAATAACACAAACTATAATTTAATGGTTTCATTGATAAAACCTAACGATTACAAGTTCGTTACAACATAAGAATCAAGATTCTTGGCAAGGGGAAGATCGAGCATGATCTCCCCTCTCATCCGGCAGCCCTAGGTTCCGGGCAGACTTTCTCTCCAATCCTTACCTCTCTACATATTGAAACTGGTATATGTAGGCCTCGGCCCATATTAGATGCGACTGGGCCCATTCGTGCGATTGGACCATGCGTATGGTTCAATCGTACGACTGGACCATGCGTATGGTTCAATCGTACGACTAGACCATACTTATGGTTAAGTCTCATGAATGTCCCAATCGCATCTCTCAGTCGCACGGCTGGTCCATTAGCATGGCTCAATCATACGACTGAGTCTCATTCGCATATGCTCCTACGAATGACCCAGTTTCATGTGTTTACAATATATCAGGTGTATTACATTAAGCCTAGACTATTCGTCAAGCGACGGACACACTATATATGACTATATATGCTCCAACAGGTCTCTCTAACACTCCGCTGCAAATCTCTAAGACACTGCATGGCACTTTACCACGTCCATGTAGTTGTCCTTACTTTGTTCGACTATTCACCTTTATCAGTTATTACAGTTGCCAAATTTAGTTGGTGACAAAAGTTAAGTCATGGACATGTCATGACAACCATATCTTAGATAATACTTTATCTAAGATACCTTAACTTTAGCTTTATAGTATTTGCTTTAGTATAAGGTTTCTAGCTAGTATCAAAGTATACGGGTGTAGGTAGTAGTATATATAGCTTCTTATTGTAACTCATGTATCATGCTTGTAAGAGTCTTGTAATACTTTGAGTTGAGAAATAATATATACAAGTATCTTGAAAAACTATTCTCTTGTGTTTGCTTTGATTTACTTAGTATATTATCATGAGCTCTTAGAAGGATTTTGCTTTATCACAAACCCGAGTGTTACTTAGTGAATTTGAGAGAAAATACTTCTGTTGAGTACAAAAACCAATCCTGCAGACTCCTAGGTCATAATTCTAACCCTAAATCTCATCATCATTATCATCATCCTTTATACTATTATTATTAGTACTATTATTATATTCATTAGTATTATTATTATTATAGTTAATGTTATTATCAACATTTTTATTTTTTCATGTCCCATTTTGTATGATTTAGTCAAATCTAGACTTACCATAGAATAACTTCGTGTTCCGAGAAAAACACAATTAGCACCCTCATAATGTCTTAATTGAAATAATTAAAAGGTGTCCATACACACATAGTTCACGATCAAAGACATGCATGTGCATTCATAATACTTAAGAACTAACTATATTATACCATCTAATATACTACACACTACACTACCTAACAAAATAATACTACATAATAAAAATTTAAAATTAAAATTTAAAAATCAAAACAACCCCTCACTAGTGCCAAACTAGGTCGCCCCATCCACCAACCACCTCTTCCCCTAGAAATCCCACCAAACCCACTTCCATACACCACCTTTCTTCACATCCCCATACATGCAAATCTCCACTCTTCTCCACTCTCTTCCTCTCACTCGTATTCTCCAGATGAAAACACACACTCAAACCATAGTTCCATCACCAGTCTAGCCATATACTCGAAGAACATCAACAACCATCATCGGTCAGGCTTTAAACAAGCAAGAAGGTCCTATCTTGCGAACTTTGGTGCTCGGTCTTTGTGAGTTTGACCTTCTCCAGCCTATATTTGAGAGTCTCCTATTCATCTTTTCCTTTTTAATCTCTCTAAGTCACGAGCTATTTAAAGTGTAAGCTTCATCTCACCCAAAACAAGCAATGTCATGTGTGGAACAGAAGCCTATATTTGAGAGTCTCCTATTCATCTTTTCCTTGTTCAAACAGAAGCTTTCTATTATGACCTTGTTCTTGAAGAGATTTTAACATCCTTGAAGGTATCTCATTCAATATATTAGTCATTCTATGGGTGGAACACGAGTTACACCATGAAAACCCTCGTTTTGGGTGACTTGTGCATCTTCTAACCTTTATGTCTTGTAACCTCAGAACAGAAGCTTTTAATCCGATTATAAATGATTTATAAAACTCTTAATAACCTGTTTTGAAAGTTACAAAATGATTTGGTAATGTTCAAGCATGATCCATAATGTTTTACACATGTGTAATGGGTTAAAATGGTGAAAACACTCAACTACAAGCTTATTCTTTGGTTACTTGTCAACCCGTGAGTTAGAACTATCATTTCAGTAAGGTTTGGTGAATTTAGGTGTGTATAAATGATGTTAATGGCTGAAAATAATAAAAGTATGGATTGTAAACATGTTGAGCTTATTTTAGGACCCGAAATGTGGTAATATGACCTAAAAATAAGAGAAATTAGAGTATTACCATGCTAAAAAGTATTTCAGGCTCTAAAAGGGTTAAAAAGGTGATATGGATTGGATTTGTTGGTTAAGGATCAAAGGAAAACTTAGATTGAATTTTTAGTTAAAAACGGGTCTTATCGGGTGATTTTTGGAAGAAAATCAGGGAAATACAAGAATAAACCTAAAATCTATGGAAACCATGTTATTTCAGTAAGTTAGAAACTTTAAGAATTAAAGATGGTGAAAAATTGGTCAAACACTTTTTTGAACGGTCGATTTCGGGTAAAAACGTGTTTTAACGAGTTAAACTTAAAAATGAGACTTTCAACCGAAAGAGCTTAAAAATACATTCTAGTCAGATTATAAAACTTATTAAAAGTCCTTAAAATAATATTTAAATATTTAAGACTTAAAACTATAGGGTTTAATACTTAACCGTTAAAACCTTCGGTTTTACCGTAACCGGTAACATAAAACATAAGCTTACTAACTCAAATTTAAATTTTGAAAAATTGGGAATTTAACTTATTAAAAATGTAGTATTTAACTCCAAAGGTCTGATATTGGGCCATAAAAGTTAATAAATGTAAGAAAGCAAACTTTAGGGTAGAAATTGTTAATTTTGAAACTTGAAGGACTAAACTGAAAATTCTGCCAAACCTCTATAAATCAACCCCATTGGACTAGTAATCACTTGGGAAACTTAATATAACTTTTATAAATTACCTAATATTGTAAAACCTATTATTTTCCTTAAGAACCATAACTTTCTATAAAAAGAAACTTTCTAATGCAAGCCTTAGCAAATTAAGCGAGTTGAACATTAACCTTTTAACACACCTAGTAAACCTCTTATGACCTTAGAGCTAGTAGCTTATCACCTAATCTTGATAGTAGGGTGCTAGACTTGAACTTTCCCAACACGCGAAGAATCTATTGCTTGAGAACTAAGGTGAGTTCTAGTGTTCCCTTTTTACTATTATTTTTGGGATAAAGCATGCTCTATTTAGACTAAACAATTTTTGTGCTACATTATGATGATATATGTTGTTGTAATGTTGATACCTGCAGATACTTGTATCACAGTCATTAATTCTTTTGTGAACTGCTTGTTGGGGAATCCCTCACACATAGTGCCTTCCGTAATGTTCCAGAAGGGTACCACATAGAGATCCTGCGGGGTCATTTGTGGCGTGTAATAGGTTTTATATGATACTATGGTGAACCATACGGTAGGTATGATGAACTTATTTGAGGCTCAGTTCTCCCAATGTGGATTGAACCGGTAACACAAATTTTGAAGATGCTAAGTGGGGCTGAGTGTAGGGTTGATTGTGATGCCCACAACAATGATTCTATGACTTTTGAATCAAATGTGGATTATATGGAATCCTTTTGTTTTTAAAATTTAAGCACTTGAATTCACAATCTTTTTAGTTGACATAAATTTCTTTTGAGCATGTTTTAGGTAATCCTTGATGGGAGTCTAGTTCGTGTAGAAGACCTTGACCTAGCACCTTGATCCATGGAATTGATGGTTGGGTTTTTAAAAATATTTGGAATAATTAAAATTTGATGTATTTTAGGAACTATGAAACAATTTGTACTCATGAAATATGTACTTGTATCTAGGCTGGGTACCATACTTTCCAGCACGGTTCTCTTTAATATGTAATGCCATGTGATGTTCTCTCTTTTTATGCTCTTGTGATGGTTAGTTTATGCTGCCATATGTTGCTAGTCTATGACGTCCCACCCTACTTAGACCCGGGGTGTGATGGATTGGTATCAGAGCCAAAGGTTGTAGAGAAGTTGGGAATACCATAGTAGACCCTATGCTACAACCTTGATACCTTGGGACCGTTCTTGTAGGAAAGTGTTAGGACGATCGGGTTGGGTAAATTGATGATTATCAACGTAATCATGAATTTACCGGACGCGTAAATTCCAAGATGGACCGTTAGGTGATAATTGGATCTTTCTTTTTGAGACTAGTGATTCATGAAAAAATTTATTTGAGTGGTCTAAAATTTTCTCAAGATAAACTATTTTACCCGTTATTATATGATGAAGTTACTAAATACTGATATAATTGAATACTGATATTATTGATTATTGATACTACTTCCATTACTACTATGTGTACTACTATTACATGTACTATTATTATCATGAACTATGAGAAACCAAATTACTCATGATGATTTTACAAGTTATCCGAGACTATGGCCGGTAAAGAAAAGGGGCCAGCTCACCCTATCAATGAGGCTACTTTAGTCGAAAGCATCAAGAAGACTGTTGCCCGAACCGAGCATGAGGCTTACCTCAAAAGGTGTGGAAACCTTGGGTTTTTGTCTACTACCTTTGACGACTCGGAGCCTACAGAAGACTCCTCCTCGACGTCTCCATCTAGGAGCCGTAAACACTCCAACTCGCCACATGTCGTTATACCTGCTCATTCACATCTACCGCCTATCGGGGACAGAGGTGCATGAACGGTTACCCGGCCACGCAAGTGTGTTAGACCAGGACCTTCGGTTTCTTTCAGGATGCCACCTCCTCCGCCCCCACCTTCCAGGACACCGACCCTTGCTCCGCCAATGTTTGACTTGCTTAGACGCCACCCACGCGATGACTATTGGATGCCACCAAAGCATAGCATGTACGATGGGCTGAGTGTGCTCACCGGTGACCCGTGCTCCCAATCTAGCCGTTGGGCTAGCGATGTAGTTCCTTCCGACACTACACTAGACGAGATTCTGAGGACTGTCAGGCGTCAAGAGTTGACACTCCAGCATGCCACCCGGACTTCTCAGTCTGCCCAATTTCAGTTCATGATGGCTTCACTTAGGGTCCAATGGTTGGAATAGGAGAAAAAGAAAAAGAACACATGATGGCTAGGATGGCTAAAGAAGAAGTGGTTGTGAGGATGTGGAGGAGAGTGTTGGGTCATCTGTTAATTTGACACTTTAAAGGAAACAATTCTATTTATCTTAGATATTATTATTATTTATTTATGGGGTTGATGGCACCTTCCAAGTTATGAACCGTGACACATAATTTTAAATCTCTATGATTGACACTATTATGATTTAAATACGAGAATATTGCTATCTGATGCTAACCTTGTAGGGTGAATTGTGTGGAATGAGAAATTCCACATGTTTAGGGAAATAATTATGTGTTTTCATCATAAACTCCCCTATGATGCTTAACGAAACTACCATTATGTCATGTTGTTCATAAATTATGATCTTGTGTAACTATTAGCATGATCCTTAGGGTGATTGATGTGATGGGATGATTGAAACTAAATTATATGATGCTAAATTAGTAGTCTGTATTGAAATCAGAATGCCGACCTGATGAGGAACCCGTGTTGGGAGACAAGGAACCACCAGAGGCCAACGTGAGAGAGCTAGGAGGGTTGAAAACCAACTACCTACCCCACCAAACAACAACAACCTGGAGGGCGATGAGAGAATCGCAAAACTAGTGGTACAACAAATTGCCAATGCCATCCCCACTATCATTGCCAAAGTTAATACTGATCGGGACAACACTACTGGAATAGGAGGACCCAGAACTGATGACGTCCATCTGGTTGATACTAAAGAGATCCGAATCGGGTGCTCATACAAGACATCCGTGGCTTGTAAGCCCAAGGATTTCTATGGCACCGAGGGAGCTATTGAGATATACCCCTGGCTGGATGAGATAGATGAATACTGACATGTTTCTAAGATATGTTCAATACATTCTCAACTGTGAACTGGGCTCACAGTTGAGGAAAACATGTAATATTCTTAAACTAGGATAGATGAAACCCGACATCTTTAAAATCATGAAGAAACCAACAGTTGGCTTCTTAGGGGTATAAATAGCCCTTGCCCCAAAAAGTTAGAGCCCATTGCTCAAGGTGACAACCTAGAAACATAAGCTAGTGTTGAACCCCCACCTTCCACCCCTCAACCACCAAAATAGCCACAAATCACCCTCACCTACCAAAGAACATCCAAATGAGCACCTATACAAGCTATTCAGTCTGTGCAGGCCCCCATATTACTACCCACATAGGAGGAAATAGACACTAGAGCTCTTCCCTTGAGGAGCAAACCACTCCCATCTCTTCAAGAATCAGTACTAAGGTTCCTCATGCTCAGCCTAATGAGCTCATTAGCCCAACAACCTTAAGCCTTCACTCTAAGTCTCAACACTCAAGTGAACAACCTTTAGGGAAAAGTTACCATCCCCAGCCTTTAGGTCTAAACCAACCAATTCCTAGCCTTGACTTCTATGATAATGAAGACTTGGAATTTAGTGAGTACCATGAATCTCTCTACTCTGCCCCTACTCAAAGAAAGATGAGTGCTCCTACCTCTCCCCTGTCTAGCCCATATCATCCACCTACCACTGAGGTGGATCTCCATAAACTTGTTCAAGAGGTCCATATGGAAAAGGCTATTACTTTTGCAAGTGATTACATTATTAAGACCTCAACCATGGCAACTCAACCTATTGACACTTCTTTTGAAGCTGTCAGTGAGCAGAGGATAACCCATAGCCAAGAACCTGAAGGTGGTGGTGAGGCTGAGGACTTTGGTCCAATTATCTAATCCCCCAATGACTCTTCTGATAAAGAGGATGGTAATTTAAGACTAAAGGTGCAAAAACTGTAAAAAAACATGCACCTATTTAGTCTCTAAGGGTAGTCATCTTGAATCTCAGGTGACTACCTTACAATATAGGGTCAAATATTAGCAACTTAAGATATCTTATCTCAAGGAGAAACTAGCTGGGAGACCTTTAAGAAGAAAGCTCATCCAGGAATACAAGAACCTATGGATCTGAATGACTTAACTCCTATCTCACCTATGCAAATGGGTGATGCTACCAAAAAAGGGGAGAAAGTCATTACAATCATAGAACCTGGGAGTTCTTCACATAGTATGGGCATTAAGGACTCACCATCCTCATTTGTAGTTGTTCATACTCAGCAACTTTCTCAAGTTCATATTGATATGGATTCTATAGACTATTTCATTTAGAGTCTCTTTGAGGAAAGTATACCAAGGCCTGTATCATCTCCACCTCAAGGAACTACCAACTATATCATACGGTAGAGGTATGATTCTTATAAAAGAGCCCTCATTCTTTAAAGAGTTCAAGGGCGGCAAGAGGTCTTCAATTTTCAGACCTTGAACTACTATGAAGGTGTAACACCCGGTTATTTTTAAAGTTATGAAAGAAAGAATAAAAGTGAAGAAAAAGAAAGAAATGCTAGAAAACCCAAGTTGAGGGGTAAAAAGTGTCCAAAAGGACAAAAGTTTAAAAGTTGGTGATAAAGGTGGTATGGGCGCCCATTGTGTCTTATACTTCACTTTTTTCATCGGATTTTTAGAGAGAGAAGCTGAAAACTCTCAGATTTTGAAGAACAGAAAAAGGAATCCAAATTCAAGGTAAGAATTCATGGTTTTTTAGTGTTCTTAACTTTCCTTAGCCTCGGTTGTATGCTTATATGTGTTGTGTGTTCATTTGTGTGAGTTTTTTGTGGGTATTAGGTGTTGAACTTGTAGCAAATAGCTTTTGAAGGAAGTCATACCCAAAGGCTGCTAAGATGAGTTCTAGAACCCCCTTTTATCTTGTTCTAAACTGATTTGGGGCTGGAAATACATGTATGATCATTTTTATTAAAGTGGGTTTTCACCTGAATGTATGTGCGTATGTGGTTGCGGGTGCGGTTTGATTTGGGAGTGTTTATGATTGAGATGATGTTATGAATGTGTTTCTATGGCTTAGAATGTATGAATTAAGCTTAGAACATGTTAGATGATGATTGGGGACTGGAATAAGTGTTTAAGTATGGATTAGACTGCTCAAGCACCTAAATAGTGGCCCATGCGCCCAACAGTATAAACTGTCTAAGTGTCCCCATGCGCCCAAAACATCATGCGGCCAAATAGTTGCCATGCGCCTAGAATTAGGCTGAAAATGACCAAGTGTCCAGACGCCAGACAACCCATGCGCCTGCATAGTGCTCATGTGCCTAGAATTTGCCCAGAATGACTAAGTGTTGCCAATGCGCCCCAATAGTGTCCATGCGCCCAGTAGTTCGCCATGCGCCTAAGGTTCCCCATGCGCTTGAATGGTCATGCGCCTGCATAGTGCCCATGCGCCTAAGACTTAGATATATTTCTAATTTTTGGGGAAAAAGTGAAATGTAGGCTTTGACTTGGGATGTTCTTGGGGGAGAAGTATGTTGACTTTTGATGATGTATGGGGTATGTTATGGCATGTATGATGATTATTGTGTCATGTATGATGGTACCTTGTATGGTGATGTTTTGTATGGTTATGTTTATATTCCTTGTTGTGTATGTTTATTTTCCATGGCTTTACGTTGAATGTTGATAAAGAAAATGAATAGTATTATGTAATATAAAGTGGAAGATAGTGAAAAAAGGAACATAATAAAAGAATGCATGCATTCATGAATGAAAGATAAGTAAGAAAGTCTTGCAAGCATTGAAAGGAGGTTCACACCCAATGAAGGGTGTTAGCTCAACGGTGTGCGGGTTAGCTACATCAGAAGGATGCACACTATGGTCTACTCTTTGTGATTGACCATACGTATCGAATCCTTGGCGCTTGCCCTAGGTACTAGAGTCAACTTGATGCACAATGTTCAACGTCATTGATAGACCTCATGCCCAGTAACCAGCTTCGTGCACAATGTTAGGGGTAGAGCACATGACATTGATCCGGAATGAAAGAGAAAAGATAGTGATAAGTGTACTTGCCCTAGGTACTGGAGTCAGCTTTGTGCATAATGTTTGAGGTCTATGAAAGACCTTAAGCCCAGTAACCAGCTTCGTGAACAATGTTCAGTGTACTGTACATGTCATCGGAAGTAATGAACGTACGAAAGATAAGTAAGGAAGTTTACGAATAAAAGTGAATGAAAATGAATGATAATGATGTAAAGATCTAAGATCTAGTTTGATCAATTAGGTTATGATTTGCAGCGGAATAGTACTAGAATTAGACGAAATTTAAGCAAGAATAAGATGAATATTCAATCAAGCAGTGACGGTTATAGAGAGAGAAAGTTTTCTGCAAAAGATAATGTTTTCATTCATTCATAAGCTTCGG
>BJCM01215558.1:0-12167 GCA_018326385.1 Flaveria bidentis | reverse complement strand
ATCTCTCTGAAATTTTCTAAGTATAAATTTCTTCCGAAGAGAAATTAACCCTCGAAAGTTATTTTCATATCTTCCGAAGCAAAATTTCTCCATGGATAGTTTTCTTCTCGGAAGAGTTTTTAGTCTCGGAAGAAGCGATTGATTTCATATCAGATCTACTTCCGAAGCTTACACAACCTCTCCATTCAGAAAGCAATCCTTACCTTCGGAAGCAAAGCTTTAGCTTCGGAAGTAAGAATTGCATTCGGGAGACAAATTACCTTCGTAAATGTTTTATATTCGAAAGAGAGATTTTACTGTGTAACGAAAATCTCTTGGGCCCTACACTGTAAAAAGCAAAGATTTTGTTAGTGATGTCAGATTATTTAACTGAATTTAACCTTACCACCACTGTCATTTCATCCACTAAAACATCACATCAACTTATCCTAACCCCCATTATCGCTATTTCACCCTCCTTTAAATAATCCCAACTATTCACTTTTATTTTCTTATCTTAATTTTACTGCCCTAAAAGTTCCCTTCACTCTAACTTTACCTAAGCTCAAATTCATCCAGAGATGCTAACTTTCTCAAATGGCCATCAACCCTCAGCACAACCAAGTCGCACTTCTTGATTCTTCTAGAGATGCTGACTTCTTTAAAATCATCTCCTATCTTAGCCAATCAACCTATTATACTACTTTAAACGTTAACCCCACTGTTTATTCCAATCATATGATTGAATTCTGGGAAAATGGTCAGATTGAAACCCTAAATGGGAATCGTGTAATTCGTTCGAGCATCTTGGCCAAGAGTTGGTCATTACAGAACAACTCATCAGGGAGCATCTAGAGCTTCATGATGAGGGTGCACCCACAGAGTTCCCAAAAGCAGATTTAGACAACACCTACATCCTTATGGGATATGATGGAGATGTGAGCAGGTCGACTATCTACAAATTCAACTTCTCCTACAACTGGAAGTTCATCCTACACGTCGTACTTCACTGTCTGTCAAACAAATCTGGGGGATGAGACCAAATCCCGTATGAACTAGGGTGCTTAGTTCATAGATTGGTGAGAGGCCTCCGCTTCAACTACTCAAGATTTGTGCTGACCAATCTTATTGGAAATCTCTAAAGGGAAACATTCTTTATGTATCCTAGATTTCTTCAACACATAATCAACTGTGAGCTGGACCAGAGTCAGCTTGTTTGTGCAGCTGCTTTGACTGTCCCTCAAATGAGGCCTACCATCTTTAAAACTTTGAAGAAGGTGTCCACCAACTTCACTGGAGGTACACTTCTCTACTTCCGGGTATGACTGAGCAAATAACTCCTGTTGACATCCCTGTTCACCCCACAAGTGAAGAACCCACACCAGCAACTACCCCCACAATGCCTACACTGCCTTCTCATCCCATCACTATCACATACAAGAGACGCCCCAAACGAACCCTTGTTCAATCTACTCTGATTGAACAAACTCATCCTGCTCAATCCAAAAAGATTAGAGTGGAACAATAGGCTCCCACTCAGTCTGAGGTCTCACCATCCTTCTCATTTGACCTCAATTTGGGTTTTGAGTCTCCTCAATCTCAAACCCATGAGCCCAAAACCCAAACCAACAACCCTCAGGATGAGTATTTTTACTCTTCTCAGCAGCCAACAAGTGACAACCCCACCAGAGGCTCAATGTCTGTAGACATTGACCAAGGTCTCGGGTCAGTAGGCTTAACCTCCTTATCCTTCACTGACCTTCTCTTCAAAACCGATAAAGAGATAATGTCCCTCCATGGCAATGAATTTGATCTACAACACCCTTTCCAAGATCAACAGAGACTAGAGAGACCTCTTATCTCTATCCCCCATCAGCAACCCATTACTGAGGTGAGTCCCACTGATGTGGAGGAGACTCATACAGATTCAGCTGCCACTACAGAAGGTGCCTCAATGGACCTTATGGATAGTGATAACATTTCTGAGACTGAATCTACGACAACCATGCCTTTTGATGACTCTAAAAGAGACATCATTAAGCAAGGGAAACCAGGGTGCCAAGAAACCACATCTGGTGGTGAGGCTGAATATACTAGGTATGTTACCTCATCTCCCCGTGATTCTTCAAAAGAAGATGAGAGAAGAATGCAACTCCTCATACAAGACCTACTATCTAAAGTCTCAAACCTTGAATCCAAGTTTAGGACTTTAGAAGAAAGGTCTGCCACTCAGCAACTTAAGATTGACAATCTCAAGGCTCAACTAGCTGAGAAACAAATTGAGAGATCTGTTAGGCATGTACCTATTCAGGTCTCCTTGACCTCTTCCTCCATCTCCTTTAGCTTTCAAGATGATGCTACCAAAAAAGGGGAGAGTGTTCAGAGACAAACATCTGAGGACCCACAGAACCAAACTTCAACTTCAAAGCTTTCAGCTCCCTTTACAACTTTGTCTGAGCCATCCCAAGTAGTACTTCAAGTCGACCCAAGGAAGCTCAAAGATCTCTACATACTCTTTTCCAAGTTTCTGTTGAGATCCTCTCTTGATCAGCCAAGCCCTGATGCTGCCATGATGTACTTTGGAGCAGAGGAGCTTCAAAGGCTAAGTGCACCTTCTACCACTGTGGGAGAAGTTGGTCAACCTAAGGTCAAAATGGAACCTGAGATTCAATTCGAAGGAGAAATGAGGACTAATGGCCCAACAACTGAAACAGTTGGGACATAATCTGCACCTTCTCAAACTTCCAAAGCTGAAGTTAAAGTCTCGGAAGAACTACCTAAATCTTCTAAAGCTGAAATGGAAGCCGCGAAAGGACTGTTCTCACTATCCGAGGATCTAATCATCACAGATGCAATTATAGAACTAGCATCTAAGGTGAATAGTGAGGACTTTCTGGATCAACCTCGTGTTCAGACACCCTCTCTACCACTCTCACAATTAGAATCCACTCTCCAAGAACCACCAAAGTCAAGCTCTTTAAAGGACAACAAAAGGAAGAAGAAAATGACTACGAAAGAGCTTTAGGAAGAGGAGAAGATTGAAAAGCTAAAAAGAAAAGGAAGATTTCCAACTTGGAAGTTGTTAGCTACCAGTACAAAAGCAGCTGCAGCCAACCAGGAGGTTGTCAACAACAAAAGGAGAGAAGAGATCATTGACCAGCTCATCAAGCTTGGAGCTGCCAATGAAGAAACACTCCTGCTACCATTAGAGGAGTTGGTGGAACTGGAAAAGGCAACCAGGTTACAGAAGGAAGCAACAAGGTTAGCCTTAGAGGAAGAAAAAGAAAAGGAATAGAGGGAAGCTGACATGCAGCTCAGGAGGTAAAGGATAGACTTCCTAACCTCTAAAGGTTTCTCTCTTCAAGAGCTGTCTCAACATAACAATGAAACGATCCTTTGGCTCTACAACAAAGAGCAGGATCAAATGGAGAAAGAGAGAAAAAGAGCTGTAAGAGAAAAGTTGAAGGAGAAGAAGAAGAAGGAAGAAGAAGCAAGGGTCACTGCAACCAAGAAGATAGGTGAGAAAGCCCGGATGAAAGACTATCTTTGGGCTCACGGCTTCTCTGGAAGGCAGGTGGGTCCCATGTCTGAAAGGACACTCCAACGGATTGTTAGTGAAATCAAGGATGACATTCGTTTGGGCAAAAGGATAGAGATGTACATAAGCGTACATGGGATGACCTTCACACCAACCACTCAACCCTAACCTGAACCAATTCCTTCTCTATTCACCATCAAGACTGAACCTTCCACTCCTGAACCCATACCTTTACCCTCATCCACCCAAACTACCCATCATTCAACCCAAAACACTTACTAGAATCACTACACCACATCCTACCCAACAACCTTCCAAACCATCCCCTCAGCCTTCCAAACATCTCTCCCTAGAGGAGTTCAAGGTAGTCAAGACAAAGCTCACAACTGCACAACTTTGAGCGACATCTCCTGTGAGGAAGACTCTGTCAACCTAACCTATGTTGATGGATCTTCATGTTCCCTCACAAGAGATCATTTTCTTGATCTGCCCAGATGAACACTAGACCATGCTGCAAGACTTCTAGGCCTTAACTCAGACTCATTGAATGATGAAGAGAAGAGACTAAGAAGAAAGCTGGTGACTTTGTTGGATACAAAGAAAGAGGACAAGATTCCTAGCCAGTCTCTTGTACCTAGAAAGAAAATAGTCCATTGGAGGTTCGATGAAGCTATCATAACTTTTTTATGGAAAGAGAGAATGGTGAAATCAACAGGTTGAATGCTACCTCTCTGCTACACTCGAGCAGGTTTGATATTGCTGAGTTAGCAGAGAAACCATTCTCCAACCCCTCCAACTCTGAAACTACTGCTCTCATCAGAAATCATCTCAGTAGTCTTCATCTTGCTGAGTTAACTGAAAAAGCTAAGATTGAAGAAGAGTTGAAGTTAAGAAGAAAGGAAGACAAGGATAGACCTCCTACCAAGGGAACAACCTTTCTACAGATGGTGGAGGGTCCTAAATTGGAACCTATAGTTACATGGGAATATGATTATAGCTCCTATCAACTAACTCTTTTCAAAGGGCCACAACAAAGGGTACATATCATTCAGGGTGACAGACTAGAGGTCCTGTCAACTAAAGAATTTGTACAAACTTCTCAGCACCAAATCAGGGAAGAACAAGGAAACTGACAAGTATTTACTCTCCTTGGTGTTGAAAGTTTTGAGGAGCATAAACAAGTAAGGTTTTGGTAGCATCAGCCTAGGGGGAGTTTGTTGGATCAAGAAGAAGGCTGGTGCAACCAAAATCAAATCACTTAGACAAATTTTGGTGCTACTTACAAAGGCTTCCGAAGCCAAGTGTGGAACTTCCGAAGGAAGTAGAGTTCTTCCGAAGACAGAGTGAGTGAAGACAAACTCTACTTCCAAAGTCAAAGAACTTACTTCCAAAGATCAAGTCTAAGAAGAAGAAATCAGAAGACTACTTCCAAAGTATGAAGAATAGAAGAAGTCCTCAAGCCTCGGAAGAAGTAGCCTCTTCTTAAGTATAAGTGGCTTCGGAAGTACTTGTTCTTTCGAAGCCATTTAACCTTCAGAAGAGACTGCTATGAACCAGTGGACATAAATGGTCTCTGACACTCCACTGCAGACCTCTGATACTGCATGGCACTTTCTCAAAGAGCCATGTAGTTGACCATACTTTCTTCCACTGTTCACCTTTTATGATAGTACAAGTTACCAACTTTAGTTGGTGACAAAAGGTAAGTCAGGGACATGTCCTAACCACCATATCTCAGATAAGACTTTATCTGAGATACCTTAAACTATAGCTTTGTAGTATTTGCTTTAGTTATAGGATCCCAGCTGGTATCAAAGTATATCCGACTGTAGATAGTATTATATATAGTTTCTCATTGTAACTCATAAGTATGATGCTTGTAAGAGTCTTGTAATATTTGAGTTGAGAAGCAATATATGTAAGTACCTTGAAAATTACTTCTTGTGTTCTTTATTACTTATTATATTGTGATCAACTCTTAGAGACTCTGCCTTCATCCGAGTGTAGTTCAAGTGAGTTTGAGAGAAAAAAAAAGTGTTTAGTGACACAAACCAATCCTGCATTTATATTGTATAGAAGTAACTCAAAACTTTATAAACTTAATGGGGTTAAAATGACATTTTATAAAGTTTTTAAAAGTAATCGGGGTTAAAAGTGTAAAGATTAAAAGTATAAGGGGAAGAAAGGCCGGTGGGAAACCCCACCGACCTTTCTTTTTAAGTTATAGTAATACTTTGAGTAAAGATAAATGAACAAGCAAGTCTTTCAAATTATTCACTTGATTTAATCAAAACTAACTACAAAGAGCAAATTAGCAAATAGACAAGTGGCTTAACAAAGCTTACTCTACTATACAAGTGTGAGGACTTTATACTATGAAATCTAAATAATAAGAATAATATATACTATGTTTAGAATGTACAACAAGACTGAAAATCAACACATCAGAGTTAGGTTGCTTTAGTACTATGTTGTCTCCAAAAGGCAAAACACAACAGCCATCGGTACAGACAGTCTTTACTTGTGTAACTATTGATCGCAACTCATGGAGTTCAGTTCTTATCAATAGCAATCGATGAGCAACTCATCAATTAAGTGTTGATCGATAGTTGTTCAACATATGCTGATCGACAGTCATTCAACATATTTGATTCGGCAGTTGATTCAACATTTCGAAGAAATTGAAAGTTGGTAGTGAGTGATGAATTCTAGAGTTTTCAACAGTTTCATCCTCTTCATAGATAATAAACAAATTCCCCTAGAATAATGCTACCAAAACTCTATCTTAATCCCTCTAACATCCTTATCAATAGTAGTTCATAATTGTATCTTCTTCTATCTCTTGAGTGGTTTTTAAGAGGTAGATTGACCAAGTCTTTCATGTTATGTTGAGATAGTCTGAAGAGATCATATTCTTTGATTTCAACTTGCAAGCAACAACATATGTCAGACGTATAGTATTAGTTGAGAAAATATAGCTCTAATGTGTAATTGGTTCATGAATGCTCAAAAGAGTCACATTTGGAACATCTTATTTGTCTTCTCTTTGTATAGCCTTGTTTTCAAACTTCATCCTTAAAATGGCATTCATGGATTTGTACTTGTCTGTAATGCCTTTATATTCTGAGATTAAGGTGAACATCTTTTTTAAGTCTTTAAGGTTGAGATTCAAAACTTTCAAGTCAGACCAAAGAAAGACTTGGTCTTGTTCTTTCTTTCATATACACAATTAGACACATACAACACACACACATATTAATATAGACACATACACACACCAATAGTATCATACACATAAAACATATAGATACATATACATATGGTAAATACATACACAAACACACATGCCACATATATCTATACACACATAAAAATGTATTATGATCCTTCATTTAAACCTAAAGGTAATAATCCTTCTTGTTCCTATCTTTATCTCAAAACCAAGTTTATCTTTTGTGACTATATTCATGTGTTTTGCTAATTGCTTCTAGGAATTTTATTTTATATTAATATTTCAAGCTAGAACATGTAAAATTAAGTATTATTTGAGGCAATCGTTAGATTTGGGTTGTAAATTTAATCAACATTTAAGTTATGTGCTTTGAGTATTACTTCAATAAACATAAAGTGGTTTGTTCAAAAGTTATAGTTTGCTCTTACTGTTCATATGGTCTTTGATGTATCAAATTGGTGTTAACTATGATTATTTATATTGGTTTTTGATGTAATTTAATCATTTATATCTTTTACTATCAAATTGAATGATGCATGGTGTTAGACTATTTAGGCTACTAATGATTTGTATTACTTTGTTAACTAATAATTAGATGCATTTATGGTTTTCTTTTGTAATTGAAAAACCTGACACTATGTGTAGCATATATGGTGTTCTTTTGTAATTGAAAAACCTGACACTATGTGTAGCATTTATGGTGTTCTTTTGTGCATGTATGCAAATAATTAAATGCATTCTTTGTTTTCTCATGGTGATAAAACTAATTCTTTTAATTCTATTTTTTGAAAAAATTAGATCATTGTTATTAATTACATGTTTATATTGTTTGTTAATTGCTAATGAAAATGCCATATTTTTTCTTATGTTCCCATGTTTAAATATATAAAACAATCATAGTTAGTTGGAAAAAGGAAAGAGTATTTAAATAGATTAATTAGTTTGAGCGTAGTGAGAAAGTGATAGTTTAGCCAATGATAAACATAGGGTAAAAACTCATGGTAACATGCGAGTGTAATTACTAGTTTATAATTATAATATTTATGATAATACGAATAATAAAATTTACAATAATATTAATGATAATATAGATGTGACGCCCTGAATTCTACATGTTGACGTAGAGATGTGTATTACATAAATCAATTAAGGCACGACTTTTACTTTAATCACTAACGTTTCAAAAGTTTTGGGTTAAATCAAAAAGCAAAGAGAAAGAATGGGGGACCTAAGGTGTCAATTGATGAAATATCTTGGAGTTAAATCAAAGGGGTATTAGTGTAACTGTGACATGTACACCACCTTAAAAACCTAACATATTGGGCGAGTGAAGGGACCGAGTTGTCACACCCATCGCCAATGGTGGAATCGCAAGGAGGTGTTGCAATCCGATATTTTAAACATGTGGCATTTAAGGAAACTTAAATTCATTCATGCATTCAAAATAAACATAGGCAATAAAGTATTATGGTACAAGTTTTTAAAGATTCAAGATTATTAAACTAGCATCCTAAGCTCATACAAATTATTTGTTGCTCGTTTGTGTTCGTTCGACGCACGATTGAAAAATTAACGCTTGAAAAATGCTAATTCAATTTTCCGCTTGGTTGTGAACGAGCCGATTGGCTCGGTTCAGTTTAGAAACAAGCCAAACACAAGCAATAGTCCGCTCGTTTGGGCTCGACTCATTAACAACCCAAACTCTTCATATTGTTTCAAGCACTACCAGAAGAGTTAATCCTACAAATTGGTAACCTTACCATAGCAAAAAGGATGTGGGAGGCTGTAAAGACTCGACATCAACGAGTCTTAGAAGCAAGTCTGCAAACACTCATGTCAGAATTCGAAGGATTAAAGATGACCGAGTCAAGCACGATTACCGAATTCGCAGGAAAAATCTCAGGTTTGGCATCAAAATCCGTGTCACATGGAATAGTAATTGAAGAACATCAGTTGGTCAAAATGTTTCTTCATGGATTGCCCAAGAAATACATTAATATGGTAGCTGCAATTGAACAAGTAGTAGATCTGAAGACATGCAGTAAGTTTCTTCATGGATTGCCCAAGAAACACATCAATATGATAGCTACAATTGAACAAGTAGTAGATCTGAAGACAGTCAAATATGATGATGTGGTTGTACGTCTGACGGCCTATGAAGAAAGGATTAAGCTTGATGAACAGGAACAACCGACCAAAATCGAGAAACTTCTTTTGTCATAGTATGTGTTTTGTTATTGTATCTTCCTAATGTTTATTATTTATTATCTAAGTTCAATAAAGTGTTAATTTCATACTGGAGGGTTATCTATCAATATAAACATGGTTACAGATTGTATAAAGTAATTCTGAATATGTCATTCGATATCTAACAAGAAACGAAGTTGTTAGAGTAGATTCTCGCACATACCCAACCGTAATTACATATGAGATCTCACCACTTCAGTATACTTTTACAGGAGAGGAATGAAAAGAAGGCATGAATATAATTTTACCGGAGAGGAATGAAAAGAAGACATGAATATAATTTTCGGGAGAGAATGATTTAGAAGACTTGGAAGAGAAGAATTTAGATGAATTTGAAAGAGAGTGACAGTATATTTGTGAAGATATATCACTGGAAACCCAGTTTCATTCCACCCACAAAACCCAACTACATTTCAATCATGAAACTCAAGAACATTCTAGCCGTTAAATTAACTTACTTTTTTTTAATATAGGGCAAAGATATATAATTACACAAATTAGATAAAACAAATTACGTAAAATCGTTATTGTTGTGCTCAATTTTTTTTTATAAATGAGAGATCTTAATATTATTAAATACTTGAAAAATTTTGTACTTCAATATGCTATACCAATGTCACGACCCGCCTAAAATCAGGCCGCGTTACTCGATATTCGGAAGTTTCCGGAACAGCCCACACGAATCCTGAACAATTTGAGCACTTGGGAGCAGCCCTAAAATGGCCAAAAAGCCTGGAAGTATCCGGCCTTAGAGTTGCCAAAAAGCTCTAGAAAATCCTTGAAAAGTCCATGGAATTATCATAGATATTTCCATAGAAAAATCTGGATATTACCATGTAAAAATCTAGGATATTTAGTTCTTAGAAATTTCTAGATCATTAATGATCTAGAACCATATGAGTAGTATAAATAGGGTTGAACCCTCTCATTTGTAAGCACCCAAAAATTCATACAAGTCTTGTGTTAAGTACTTGTAACTCTCTCTTGTAAACAACCTTTTAAGCAATACAAGTTATTTGTATTACTCGTTTTGAAACGCTTCCGCATCGTTATTTGATTCGATACAACTTTTAGGTCACAAAGGCTGAACTTAGAGCTAGTTTAAGTGTCGCACAAGAGTTGAAGAAATCACTCTGTGACACCATGCTAATATTTTTTAAAGCTCATATGTTCTCGTTCAACTGGCAGAACTAGTGTGTCTTGCCACGGTGTGCCACGTAAAAGTAGCGGATCACATAGTAAATGAATTATCTTGCGGTTGTGTTATACAAACATTATTTTTTGTTATTTAGACATCCTAGTATTTCTATCTCTTTTTATGTATCTATATGTATATATAGAGTGAGATAAAAAAGATGAAATACATGAAGTAAGTGTATTTATAACATATCATTTATTTTGCCAATAAATCATGATTATAGGTAGAAAACTAGAGTAAGTACAATGACTCCCTCTCTACTCATAATTGTAATGTATATTTAGGTGGAGCTACAGAATCAATTTTAAAGTTAAAGAACCGACGTATAAACTTTAGAAATACTTAGTTTTAATGTTATACATGATAATTAAACAGAAAAGTTTTAAATACTTCACAATTATATATATATATATATATACTTAAATGCACATTATAATTTTTCTGCCAACTACCTGAAGCCTTAGGACAGAAGGAGCTTGATCAACTTGCTTATGTTGAACAAAGATGATGGTGATTCAGCCTTTTGCTTCCAAACCATAGCCATCTTCCTCATCTCTTTGCCTTTGTCATCCACCATTAAACTCCTCACAAGCTTTTCTACCTGTTTTCTATCCACATCACTCTCTATCTCCATTCCAATGCGCCATTTGTTACAGATATACCAACAATTCGTCTGTTGTTCCGCAAAAAACGGCCAACAGATCATCGGAACTCCACTCGATATACTCTCAAGCGTCGAGTTCCACCCACAATGTGTCAAAAACGCTCCGAATGAAGGGTGGTTTAGAACCTTTTGTTGAGGGCACCAACTTGTCAACAAGCCCCTCTCGCTCGTCGCCTCAAGGAACTCCGGTGGCAGCACCCGCGAGTCACCAGTAACAAGGTCGGGCCGGATAACCCATAAAAAGGCCTGGTTACTGTTGGCGAGCCCCCACGAAAATTCAACCAGTTGTTGGGGTGTCATGACAGTTATGCTTCCAAAGTTGACGAAAACAACCGAATTAGCTTCTTTGGAGTCTAGCCATTTGAGGCATTCGGAGTCTTCAATCCATAGACTCGAGCCCAACAAGTTGAGGTCCTCTTCCACCAAACTATTGGCAATGGCGTGTAAGGGTCCAATTGAGAAAACCTTAGGATAAATGGAAGATAGCTCGGTCAAGGCTTCGTGTTCTAGTTCTTCGAAAGTGTTGAGTATTATTGCGGAAGCTCTTTTGGCTCTAGTAGTTTCTCGGATGCAAAAATTGACCATGATTTCGTCCGGATTGGTGCTTCGAATGAAGGTTGGCATGTCCTTCAAGCGCATGCCTTTCATGCTGGGTATGCAATCCACTATTGTATCCAAGTACCCATTCGTTAAATCACTAGAATCTGCATATATGTTTTAGAGATATATAAGTCATATTTTAGATATAACATATAAAAGGTACTAGATAGGTAAATTAACACATTAAAATGAAATTATGGATGGAGGAATATTGTGTTTACTACAATTGAAAAATAAGATATAGTAGTACCTTTGAGCGGAAAGAATCCATTTTGGGTGAGAGTGGCATAGTGTGCATAAGCCAAGAAGCCACAAGCACTGGTTGTCCAAAACACAACTTCAGGGACACCCAACTCATCTGCGGCATCAAGCGTGAAGCTCATTGCACCATCCGAGACGATGCAACTAACCGGAGGGGTCGTTGTGGCATCATTCAGTTTCGAGAGGAGCGTCTTAAAAGGTTCCAGACAGGTTTCGGAGGTGGACTTGCATAGCGAGGGGATGTCTTGGGTGACATCGAGGTTTTCGGGTGGCGTTAGGCCATCGGGGATCGTCTCAAATTGAAAAGACACGCGGCTGTTGATGGCGTCCGAGCCCTGTGATTTAAGGAGGCGTTGGTGGTTGAATTCGGTGTTGACGAAGGTTATATGGAAGCCTTTGAAATGGAGGATTTTGGCAAGTTTAAGCATGGGATTAATGTGGCCTTGTG
>BJCM01215556.1:0-14912 GCA_018326385.1 Flaveria bidentis | reverse complement strand
GACTAAGTCTGAAGACAACAGCTGAAGACTAAGTCTAAAGACAACAGCTGAAGACTAAGTCTGAAGACAACAGCTGAAGACTAAGTCTGAAGACAACAGCTGAAGACTAAGTCTGAAGACAACAGCTGAAGACAACAGCTGAAGACTAAGTCTGAAGATAACAGCTGAAGAAAACAGCTGAAGACTAAGTCTGAAAACAGCTGAAGACAAAGTCTGAAAACAGCTGAAGTCATTCTCTGAAGGAAGACTTTGCTTGCTTCAGCCTCTTCATAATTCTCTACAGTAGTGTCTTTGGTGGCTATCAAGTTCTGTCCCATTTTCTTCACAAACTTCTTCGCCCTTCGGACAACACTAGCCAGCGTCCACATGATATCCATTCTTTCGAGTTCAGTTTCATCTACCTGCTCGTAGTCTTCATCGACGAGATGGCAGTTTCCAATCTTCCCAACAACTAGACCATCATAGGAGTGAACAACAGCTGCTAGGAGATCCATATGCTCCTTTGCCACCTCTACAGTCACATTACTAAGATTCTCGGTCTTCAATTTCGTAGCATTTGCTTCAGGTGCTATATATTGGGTGCAAGATGACCCTGACGTGTCAGATCATAAAGTAATGGTTGGGATGGAGCAGCTGAACTGGACATGAATGCCATTTTTAGTGGTGCTCTAAAAGTTTTTGGTTGAGGAGTTAAGTTGTAAAGTGATAGGTTCTGATCATATGATCCCTTTTGAGACTTGTACTTCATCCTCAACTCTTCCTCTCTCAGCTTCAGAATGAAATCGTTAATATCCAACTTTGCCAGCATATCATTCTGTCTGAGGTTTGACACAAAAGAAACCCACTTTTCTGGCAATCCATCTGTAAAATTCGACACCTTGTCTTCCATGGACGTGGTAACCCCATGAGTGTGAAGTTCACTCATCAACTGGTAGAAACGGTCGATGATGTCATCCAGGCTCTCTTTTCCTATCGAAGAGAAGTTATCAAGCTCCTTCTTCAAAGCCTTTTCCTTCAATGCCTTCAACGTCGCATTCCCGTCATACCGTTTTTCCAAAGCATCCCATAGCTTCTTGGCTTGTTTGTTCTCAGAAAACTGATGGAATATATCCTTAGGAATTGACTGAGTTAACAAAGCGTACACCTTCTTCTCTGTATTGTACTTCACCTTCTGGCTATCTATCATGCCACCTAAGGTAAGTTTTACTCCATCAGCACCAACCGGCATGCTATATCTAGTCTCGATTGATTCCCACAGATTAGGATCAACTCCATTTAAGTATATCTCTAACCTTTGCTTCCATTGTGGGTAATCATCTAACGTTATGAGCTTAGGGGGTTTATTGTGATTACCAACTTCATTTTCTAGAAGAAATAGATTTTGGATCCTTGAATCCCTACCTGAAGTAAAAGTTGAGTACTGATCTTCCATTTGTATTGACCATTTGAATTTCAAACTTAAACTTTTTCATTCGTGCGAATGGAGAGGTCCAAATGAATCAATTATATGACTGAACAAATGCGGTTGAGCCAATTGTGAAATTGAACAAATGTGGATAAACAGTCGTGCGATTGGGTAGATGCAGCTGAACAATGCGAATGAGATTATTCAGTCGTACGAATGGATGTGCGACTGAGTTCAATCGTGCGTATGGGAGGTGCGAATGGGTTCAGTCGTGCGATTGAGTCAATCGTGTGACTAAAGGCTGTTGTTTTTGCAAAATCGAAGGTATTGAACACTTTGACGCAAAAACACAGAATTTTACGAGCCCTAATCTGCCGTAAGCCGAAAAACGTGAACTTTTAGATCTAGAGACGTCGAAAACACTGTTTTACTCAAAAAGATGGTGTTTTTGAATGAAAAACATGAATTTTTAATCCAAATGATCGGATCACACACAAAATCAAGAGCCAAAGCTCTGATACCATTTGTTAGGACTGTGTACGTACGGAGTACTAACTGATTCTGTGTGTATACCAACTCAAATGGTGCAGAATCCTATTTGATTGGCGATCCAATCAGGGAGAACACAGTTTAGATCAATCTAACGATTAATGAAACGTTAAGAATGATTAGAGAACGATCAACTGTGATCTATGAACTTGGAACATGTTTTCTTGAGTCTCTGGACGGCTAGGGTACGATTATGTGCGTAGGTATTCGAATTATTCCATTTTTCCACAAATTAAGTGGTATTTATAGGTTAGGGTCTTCCAATCGTACGACTGAATGATGTGGTTGATTCATCCGCACAACTGAGAGTTCAGTCGTGCGATTGGGCCAATCTTATGTCTCAATCGTGCGATTGGTCCAGTCTCCTGGTTCAGTCATGCGAATGGTCCATTAGCATGAAGTATTCATGCGTATGGTCCATTAGCATGGTCCATTCGCATGAGAACTTCATACGATTAAGTTTAAACATATTTCTCAACCATTATTGACTAAGAACTATGTAAACAACCACAAACCTATATAGTTAGTTCAATATGCGTTATTACATAATAAACAATGAAATATTAAACATTATAAGCATCAACCACAATTTATATTTCATTCATACCCATTCGATTACACATATGTAAGACATGATAGACATATTACATTAAGCTCCTAAACTAGGTTCACATGTATCAACATGTTTTATGATGACTTATGCTTGTTGTGCATGTGTATGTGTTTGTGAACGAATGATGCCTTATGTTTGTGATGATGTGTGATGGGGTATGTAATGTTCATGTGATGTTATGTATGAATGTGTTATGTTGATTTTACGTTTCTATTATGTATTATTCCGTGATTTACGTGTTATGAGTATGAAAATGTAACATAAACCGGAGTTAATGATAATGATAAGTGGAACGTAAAGAAAGATGAATGCATGCATTAATGAACAAACGAAGGTAAGATAAGTCTTGCAAGCAATGTATGGAGCTTCACAACCAATGAAGGGTGTTAGCTCAACTGTGTGTGGGTTAGCTACCCCGGAAGGATTCATACTGGGGTCTAATCCGTGCGATTGATCATACGTATGAGATCCTTGTCGCTTACCCTGGTACTGTGGTCAGGCCACTAGGCATAATGTATGGGAGTCTATTTATAGACTTCGGCCCAGTACCTACTTTATGCATGATGGTGGGGTGAAGCACATGGCATTGGTCCGAATGAAAGTAAAGATTAATGATGTATGTATGGAATGAACAATACGAAAGAAAAGGAATGAATGATGATAATGAATAAGAGTAACGTGCGATGAACGATGATGAAGATAATAATAAGATTATCTATTTGTATGTATGATGTATGAATACACATGGAAGTAAAGAATGGCTTCAAATGGAAAGTAAAGTATTTTAATTATAAAACTAGAACTCGCTCAGCAACGCTGACTTTTATGTGTTTCCAGTTGGCAGGTGATTGTTGCTGAGGATGGCACGGGGCAGCTACTCGACATTTTTGGGATGACACCCATTTGTGCAGTTATGACGTTTTTGTGATGTAATACAAACGATAATGTTTTGTAACTGATAACTATGATGTATTATTTTGCTAAAGCAGTCATTAATATATGAAATGGTTTTAAATTATTCTGCTGCAATGTTTTTCATAAATGTAAATGTATATTTTATGTTTTATGTGCGATGATAGTACAACTATGAGCCTCTCAGGATCGGGGCCTTACAAACAAGCTCTCTTTAACTTTCCAATTTAGGTAAGCTTCTTGCACAAGGAAAGAGCCTGGGGGTGCCTCTTTCCTTTTTTTAGTAAGATTTAGGGTTTTCAATCTTTCCACTTTCCAACTTTGACCCTTCAACTTTGAAACATCCGAGAAATTTCACCCATTTATTTTAATCGATCCCTTTTTATAAAGTTTCACGAGTGTTGCATACATAGCACAAGAATTGTTTAAAATCAATGTAATACTAAATCATAATGTACAAAAACATATACATACAAGGTTGCTAACTGAACTGTTTATGATTCTAAACTTCTATGTTTTTGCTACTATAGATCAATATAGTGTTATTGTTAGTTAACCCACATTAATCCTTTATTTTCAATACAATTAATTAACCTATCTAAGATCATGTTGTTGGCGTTGATTTAACAAGTTGTATAAGATCATTTGTTCTTAATCAGTTAACTAATATTAGTTTTCATTCAAACTTGATCTTTGATTTTTCTTCAATCATCTAATCAGCTAATAAAGCAATTCAGGTTATCATAATCAATTAAAAAGATGGAGAATTTTGAACTTGGCTCAACAAAAAAACCACCAAGGTTAGTGCGCATAGAATTCGCCATGTGAAAACACAAGAAAACCATGTTTGATGTTGCATTATGCATTATATTTAGGAATGGTCCTTACATTCCGATGGTGGCCTCTTCTATCCATAGAATATCCTCTAGCCATGGATTCATCCGAATAATCTAATGATGATTTGAAGAAAACGAATACTCATTCAAAAGCATTTGGGATGCTTGCTATGATATATTACAAATTTATTAAACTTTTCAATATTTGTTACTCAAATATCTATTAGGGATATTTGTATAAATAATTCTTCATTTTTGTTACAAATCAATGAATTTGTGCATACGTATCATATATCATTGCATCAAACTTTCTTATCTGTAACATGCGGATATTATGAAACTTCATACGTTCTATTTTATTTCCATATGTGGAGCACTCTACATTATAACTGTGTATTTAATATTTTGTTTAGAATTTTACAGAAAGAATCTCAAACTAAACCTTCATATCCCGTATGTTTTTTTGAAACTATAAAGCTCAAAATTTTGAATGCCACATCCTTCACTAGAGGTTTCAAATTCGATCAATTGTCTTTCCAAAACCTTAAATTATTTTAAACATTGATGCACTACTAGGCACACAATTGAACCTTTACATACGTAGCTTGTTGTTCAAAGTATTTAAGCGTGAAAAATTTTTTAAAACAACATTCTATTGATCGTCTTTATTCAAAATCCTTAATTCTTTGAATAGTTGGAATTCCATTAGAAAAAATATCAACAAAACTGTACATTATAAAAAAAGAAAAAGAAAATCAACCTAAAATTATTCAACTTTTTATATTCATGTTCTATAAGAAATAATAATAATTTATTATATATATGTTATATATTTTAAGAAAAGGAAAACAAGAAAGAAAAAACAAAAGAAACATATGGAATATTGGTGGACATGATTTTAGATTGTGAATCTCCAATTCTCCATCTTGACGCAAATTGGCCTCCATTTTCGCCAGTTGAGCTCCGGTCTACAGATTCCCTTCAAAATCAGCATCACCAATCAACACCACTAATCAACACCATTATCACCACCATTATCACCACTTATCCTCTTCTTTTCTTGCTTTCTCCCTCTAGGGTTTTTCTCCCATCAACACCAACACCAACACCAACTCCAACACCATCTAACTAAACTATCACAGGTAACTCTACTCTCACCAATTTGGGTTTCCATCTGCTATTCAATCGTCTCGAATTTTCACTACTTAACCCCTTCACTTGATTAGGCTGGGTTTCAAAATCTGATGCAGAACCTCTACTTCTGTTTTCGCGGCAGTTCAAGCTTGCAATTGGACTGCGTACGTCGACAAATCTTCAATTTGTGATCCGATACTGAAAGTTTGAGTGGATCATACGGAAAGGTGCTTGTTGGTGTGTCGAAGGTATCTTTTTTATTCATGTAATTTGGCAAATGTAGGTAGGTTTCTAGGTTTTGATACATGCATCTTGTTTTCGTCGCATAGCTAATTGTTATGATTTTCTTGGCTTTGATTTTTGCCTTGATTGTTGCTAGAAGGGTGATTTTGTTGTCTGTGAACTGCAAGCGAAGGGATACATTCATATATTTTCAAGATTTACATACGATATCTCTAAGGGGAAATAGATAAAACCATTAACATAAGAAGTGAATGGTTGGATTTAACACAACTTTAAGCCTATGCTTCCTCATTATTAGAGTTTATTCTCCTCTTATTATATTGAGGTTTGAGATTTTTCCTTATTTACTTCTTTACCTCCTTTCAATCTAGTTGTTTCTTGACGGAGACAAGTCTTGTGTTATTTAGTTGGTGGACTTTTTCTTGCTGAACGTACGTGTGTTTTTCGGTTTACATGGTACCAGTTGACGTCTGTGATTTGTGTAAAATAAGCTCCAGCTTTCCTAGGGTGCTTTTGTTTATCTATATATCTTTATCTAATTACTTCCACATTGCTCACAGGGATGAGGCGTTCTAGACACAATAGTATATTACAAGTGCAAGATGACTGGCCTATCAGAAAGGTCCTCACCCTTTCTGATGTTGACATTACTCACCCCTTTCTCACTCTACCTCGGCAGCCAGTTGAGACTTACATCCTTGTGCATCTGACACAGCTTGAGCGTGATCATTTACTGAACAGAGAGCAAGTAGCCATCAATGCTCAAGATGATGACACTGGTGATGTCTATATAATGAAATTAAAATGGCGTGGGAGTTATTACAATCTTATTGGAAAATGGGGTAGAATTGTTCGTAGCAAGGGACTTGATGTTGGGAAAGAGATTAAAATCCGTTGGTTTAATGGATGCTTACACTTTTCAGTCCCACAACTAGTTATTTCTGTACCACCAATACAGATTATTCCTGCATCTGTAGTGCAACATGACCAATGGCCTATTAAGAAGGTGTTGACACTATCTGATGTTGACACTAATCATCCTTTCCTACCATTGGCACGGAGATCAGTTGAAGATCATATACTTGTGCATTGGACCCCACAACAAAGAGAGCTGCTGAGGAATGAAGAACAAGTGAATTTGAATGCACGTGATGTTGATACAGGGGAAATATATGTGATGAAACTGAGGTGGCGTGGTAATTACTATAATTTAATTGGAAAATGGGGAAAAATTATCCGTAGTAAGGGACTAGGGGTTGGGAAAGAGATCAAGATCCGATGGGCTAATGGTTGCCTGCACTTTTCTGTCCCCTATGAGCAGCAGGCAGTTGTGCCTACAGTCCCGTTGGTACAACAACAACAACAACACCAACATCATCACCACCATGAGGAATGGCCAATTAAAAAGGTTTTAACGTTGTCTGATGTTGATACAAATCATCCTTTTCTTACATTGCCTGGAAAATCAATTGAAGATCATATTCTTTTATATTGGGCGTCACAGGCACGAGAGCAATTACGAAATGAGCTCCAGATAAATGTTAATGCTCGAGATTATGACACGGGTGATTCATTTTTAATGAAGTTGAAGTGTCGTGGAAGTTACTACAGTTTAATTGGAAAATGGGGACAAATCATTAGGGGGAAGGGACTGCAAGTTGGACAAGAGATTCGGGTTCGCTGGGATAATGGGTATTTGGTTTTTTCAGTTCCTCAGTGATAGCAACACTAATGGTTCATAGGTAGAATTGAAGGAAGTAGTCAAGTTACATGCACAACACTCTCGATTTGTAAATTTCAAAATCTGTCTTTACCACTTTACATAATTGTTTATTTTGGTAATGACTAGGTTTAAATATTCATTTTACCCGGGACTTTTGTTCTTTGGTGTTATAAAAAATGTTGCCTTTTGTCGCATGTGTTGATGCATATGCACTTAAAAGTTAAGAGTTTTGTATTGTTATCTAAATGAAAGTGTATATGTGAACGAGGGGCTAACGTGTACAATCAGAAACCATTCTGCACCTGTGTGGGGACAAGTTTTGTTGGCAAGTCGTGATCTATCGACAGGACTCCTCTGAGTCATCTCATAAAGTGAAGGTATGTCCCAGTCAAGTATCTGCTGTTGAATTTATCAAAAATTGTAAATCTTTATTTGCAACCAATGTTTTCCTGGCTTTTTTCTGCTCTTTCCATGATAAATCACTTTGGCAGCACACATAATTTCACATATATTTTCATATCTAGCTTGTATTCTACTGCAGGTTAAATTTTGATAGGATCCAGATTTGATAGATTTATGATGCTGGCTCAGCAGAATGCAGGTTTCTTGTCTAATGGAGCTGGTAAGTTTTCCCATTCAGACGGTCAGTGGTCCTAAGATCGGGCTGCATGAGGAGGTGCTTACCTCCCATCTCCCTGAAAATCGTTCAGGGTTAATACTAAAAGAACTAACATATTTTCTTAATTTGCATGAAAAAAAATTTCAACTTATATTTGATATATTAAAGTAACCTGTACAAATACATACACATGAAACCTATTAGAAAAATGACTTGGTATCCTTAATTGTGTTAAAAATTACATGAAGCGAAGTCTCAAGTGTGTAAAATGCTAACTTGGGTAATTTTACCACATAGATGTTTCTAAATTAAATTTAAGGTGGCCAGCTTTTGATCAGGTTAGGCTTCACATTAGCAAAAGAGCACATGACTATGCCTGGGAAAATAGGTGAGTTCGGTTGGGCGGGGTGCCGGGTCAGAATGATTTTGGGTCAGGCGGGGTGCCGGGTCAGAATGATTTTGGGTCAAGATGGGTTTGGGTCAGGATGAGTAGATTTAGAAACTGGGTAGGATGGGTACGTGTGAGAACGGGTTCAGGTCAAAATAAATCCGGGTCAAACGGGCCAATTTTAAATTTTGCTAAAATAGTAAAAATGAAAAATTCTCCTTGCACAGTTGCTAATTCCAAAAATATATATATATATATACAGAAGGTTGTATATATAATCTGCTACCGCAAGAGATGTTCTATTTTGCTTCAAGACATTATATAGATAGTGGTTTCAGTTACCTATGAATTGCAAAAATTAATATACAAAATAGCATACCCTTAACTAGAGAGAAAACCCATGAAAAAGGATTGTTGCTTCAACAAAGGTATTCCAACAGGGGATGCTTTCAAACACAGATCAGGAGAAAGGGAATTTGGCGATGATGATTGTTGGTGCTTCAAAAAGAAAGAATGAATCATGTTAACTTTAGCAAGATGATGATGATGATTATTTGAAGTAATGGGTTAAATCTTCAATGAATCAATAGAGAAGATGTTAAAACAGGGCTGTGGTGATAGCAATGAAGAAATACCGATTGTGATGGCAGAGTAGATGCTTCAATCAGTCCAAGAAATCCCTGTTGTGATTCTTTGGATCTAGATGGAGTGGCAGTGTGGTTGGTGGCAATCGAAGCAGTGAAGAATATGGTGGTGATTGGAGTGGAGTTATCAATAATCTGAAATCATGGATAACCCGTATTATATGACCCCCATCCTGACCTGCCCGTCCTGACCTGCATCATCTTTTTTCTCCGCCCAGGATAACCCGTGTTATAGTTTACTTAATTTTGTAAATGCCCAGTTAGACCCGTTGGAAAGAATGTATAACCCAAAACAACCCAAATCCTTATGTTAAAAACCCATTTGAACTCGTTTTTAACTAGATGGGCTAAAAATTGCTAGGTCTTCACATGACTTATGAACGTAAAACAGAACGTGCATATATATAGCATCCAGAAGCATAAACGTGCTAGCTTACAACATTTATATCGAGGACCTTTAGCTTGTGGGTGAAAGAATCATGCACTCGTACCTTGTGGTTGAACAATCAACCCCATTTCATATTTTGTCTTTTACCTCAATGTAAAATCATGCAAATATACGCTACAAACGTAATTTTTCTTTTTAAATTGATCGCTAAATAATTATGGTAAGAATAACATGTCGACATTATTAATTTAGCAAAAGACAAGTTTGAGAGGGGAAATTGACTAGAGAAAATTGAAAGTTTAAAAGTATGAATTATAGCATACATACACAAGTGTAAATTGAAATTTTAGCAAGTATACAAGTGCAGTGAACTTTTTAGTTTGACAAAACTACAAAAGAGCGCTGCAGTAGTAATATGAAGATTAGCGACCATAGCTGAGGTGAAGTAAAAGAAAATAAAAATAAAACGACTCTGCTGGGGATCGAACCCAGAATCTCTGGTTCCGTAGACCAGCGCCTTATCCATTGGGCCACAGAGTCATTTGTTTATCGATTCTGATAACATCTTATATTATATATATATATATATATATATATATATATGATTACCAAAATGTTTGAAATTATTTATACGTGTTGATGGTTTTGTTAGCATGATTCGTTGTGTCGAAAGAAATTGAAATAATGAAGTTTAAAAACTTTGGAAAGTGGAAGATGACAAAAATAAATAAATAAATTGAAATTTATGATGTGTTTGGTTGATAAAATGGTTTACAAACTTTTTAAAGAAGATGAAATATGGTGGTAGTGCTGATGGTGGCCTTGCCCGTCAGCGGCAAGGGTGGAATTGGGAGACTCCATTTGTTTTAGTTAAAATCTTTAATTCTTTTAAAAGGAATATTCTAACTCTTTACTTCAAGAAAGAAACCTGCGTAGATTCGTTATAATTTCAGTTCCTTTAAATTGGTTATCCTTTGAATTTTTATTTCAATTTTATCTAATTAAGTAAACCATAAACTACAACAAATTTCACTACTAATGCGATGGATTAATAATTTTAGATACTTCTTCTTTTAGCTCATTCTTGATGTATGCTAGAGTGTTAATATTTTTTATGTATATATGGCGTGATTTTGAGGTATGCCAACCATTATTATCTTAATTACTCATTATCGCTTCTTCATGGTGTCATAGTCCAGCCTCGATCCCTCTCCCTCACCATCCTGTCTTTTTTTCTTCTTCATCCTCTCCAACATGACAGCTTACTCTTCCAATGCCACTTTGAACACCATCCTTCATACGTTACTTATCAAACTTACTATGACTCCCCTCTTGTCTCTTCAAAATCTCCTTCCCCACATCGATCGTCACTCCTGCTCCGATTATCAAAAACCCGTTTCCAACCCACTCTACTCTACCTGGGTTGCAAAGAGCTATGCTAATCATCAATGCATCCCTCTCCGAGGAAGCCATGGCTGAGGTTCTCGGCCTCCACTCTGCTCGCGACATCTAGGTCGCCCTTAAACATGCCTACAGCAACACATCCGTCCAACGTATGCACAATTTGAGAGATCAACTACGCTAATTGACCAAGGGATCATCTTGATGATACTAACAAGGTTCGTTGCTTCGATTTAAACTATAAAATACATAAAAGAACTGTCAATCTAAGACCATTACAAACTGCTCTTCACCACAAAAATGAGTAGGCATATGACAATTCACCATCATGGTTCATGATGTTGACCTCAAAGACCAACCATGAAGCTGAGGTGAACCTACCAGGTCGAGTGTTGGCTAGGGGAGAAAAGACTCAACTCCACTAACGGCAATTGATCCTCTTCTCTTTCCATTGTACGAAAAGAAATCGATCCCTGATTTGTTGACGAGTTTCTCCCACTGCTTTCCATATAATCATCATGCGGGCCACAGTTAGCAATTAGTGACAGAGTGTCGTTATCTTCCCCGCCCATCCTTCTCGTAGCCTCCATATCTTGCAGATTATTTATAGCTAAAGAGTCTGCAATCGGCAAGTAAACAAGTATACAAATCCCAACCCCAGCACAACATAAAAGAGAGAGAAAAGCCAAGAATGCAATGACTTCAAATGTGGCACCTCCAGGCTTGAACAGAACAGATAAACCGAGTAACAAAACCCGTAATGGATAAAAACTAGAAACAAAAAGTATCAGTGTGTACACCCGTTTTCTCAGACCCTTATTGATGACCAGAACAAGTATTTGCCTCCCAAGCCAGAACAAATAAAGTGTTAGCATGAGGGCAAAAAGGCCAAGAAATATGGTACTTAACAAAGGGTAGAAGCAGCGAGCAACATCATTCGAGTACTCGGTTGTGGTTTTAAAAAAATAGCCTTTTTTGTTCAAGTGTAAATCCGTCTCGTAATGTGGTCCAACTAAAACAACTGTCAATTGAAGGACGAAGAGCGGTAGTATACATAAAAGAATGTAAATCATTGTTCTGAAATTCCATTTCTGGCTCAACGGTCCCAACTCGGTTGTTTGTAGTGAAGCACGAAGAAGGAAAACGAGTGTGACAAAAAGACATGGTTCTGAAAATCCAAGGTTTGACACAATGTAGAATTTGCATACGGTTTCCTGCCATTTTAAATCAAGAGTATGTAACACCCGCCCTTCACGCCTCAAGAATTCTAGACGTAGAATCTCCCCAAAACCCCACCAGATTGAAAATAAGATGAGGATTATTCTAACAACCGACGGGCCACTGAAATATCTGAGTTGGGTTTGACTCTGACTATGAATGTGGTCTCGAAAATAGTAAGAGTACAATATGCAGAGTAAACCAATAAGACCCAAAGCAGCAACAAGAGAAATTGTAACCACACCCAGTGCATCAGCAACTACGCTCGTCAGGGGCATTACCCAAAAAATAGGTTCCACGCATGCTATCTGACAACATGGGTGATACACAAAAGCCCCTGGTAACTCAAATTTCCAGTCACATTTGTAAGAAAACTTGGAACCAGTTGCAAAGAAGAATCTTTCTGGATAACAAACATATGACAATTGCTGAAGTTGCTATCCCCCGTTGTAAACCATACAAGAACTCTATGTAGTAATTTGTCGTGCAAGGTAACCCACATTCCAGTACAAGTAACTATTATTATGCCTCCAAGTTGCTAGCCAACTAAACCACCTACCTTAGAAAACAAAAAAACATATGTTATCAGTAATGTCACAAGCATCACGACCAAAGAAGTAACGTTTATCAGGTATGCAAACCACGATTGTTAAGGAAGAAAAAGTACATAGAAAATACTTTCAGTAAGCCGTGAAAACTCACTTTCAGTGCCACATTAGGTACAAGAATTACTTTTCCATGACAACTATAGTAGTAATACAGCAATGAAGCATCGCAAAAATAACATATAACCAACATCACCATTTCACCATTTCATATTACGATTCTGAAAGTGTATGTTAAAAACAGGAAATAGAAGAAAAACAATGTGGAATGAGTTTGAGTAAATATGTGGAGTGATCTTTTTCCTATGGGCAAACAGTATCATGCAGTGAAGCAAAGGCTTCAGCAAATCAAGGAATTGGGTTTCTTACTATATTGTTATCAACTGGATTATGCAGCTGCTACATTCTATGTCTATAGTATATTGTTCTGGCTTTGAGCTAAATTATCATCCACGTCACAGATTTTATAATCTGCAAGTGTAAGTTCCAGGACACTAAAAAGACAAGCAAACAAATACCACGTTGAACAGGCCAAAAGGCATACGATTTGAAGACCTCTCGGCAGTCACACTCCCTTAATGCAACATGTTAAACTGTATGTTTAGGGATGACATTCTAGCCCTATTCATGAGAGAGTTCACAAAGCCCTAGTATATGCACAATATTCCTAGCAATACACCCTATTCAAAGCACAAATGTAACAAAGAATTCTTCAGATTTTAAATTTATCAATGTGATATTTGTGTCAATAAACAGCAAATTCGACCAGAAATCCAACTTCAGTACCGTAGGTCCATCAAATGCAATCTACAACTTCATCTCCATCACCAAAACAGGATTATATACAAAGGTTATAACAACATCAAGTTATGCATGTCTAATCAAGCATAATTACGCATAAATATAGCGCTTTCATTCACTATGCTCATAATTACAAGGGGAAGGCTACCAGACGAGTCTAAAAAACCAAAACTAATCGATATTATATGAAATAACTAACTGAGAGATTTGAGCCAAAAAAACAGTAAACGAAACAGTTGATTAATGAATAGGAAGATGAAATCGAAGGTGAACAGCAGATGAATGAGGAGATAACATACCAGAAAACGTGAAATTGTGGATCTGCTAAAGCTGAAAGCAGATTAAAAATTGAAAACCTAAGAAGAGAGAGAGTGAAACTTTGTTGCTGACAGGCTGTCTCCAGCGTTACGCCAACCAACCAAAATCAAATAACTATCACTCTTACTATTTCTTTTTCTTTTTAATTGTTGCAAGTTTTTTTTAATAACCAAGGACCGGCCTCGTAAATATTTAATTATTTATTAATCTATATTATATATGGGCCCGAATATCGCATGACTGTTAGAAGGGTGTAATACGTTTTTACAACACAACAACACAAGTGAAGAGTATTCAATAACACTTAACAGATCAAATGTGAAACTAGAAAATCATTTTATATGAGAACTAAGAAACACAAGTAATAAAAAAACAGAACAAGAACAGAACAACACAAGTATTTGGTTTTTAAGGATGATGTATATTTCTCTCTAGTTCCTTACAAGTGTTTACAAAACAATGATAATAAAATACAAGAACTAGATATACTTATACTACATCTTACAACCGGCCATACTTTAAAGGCCAGCTGGATACATAATCTAGACAACAACAAAATCAATATATAGTCAAAAGGCAGGTTGTCTTTTGACTAGTGATTATGACATGTTATAACTCACATCCTAATATATTATAAAAAGGATAAAATTACATAAAGTAAAAGATACAAACTCAAGACCTCAATATACAGTTACCAAAAGAATGGACATTTCACCAACTAATGTAAAGTTGGTGTCTAATCAGAGTTGCAGCGGAAAGATGGTCCAACTTTATGGTAAAGATACATCAGATAATTGCATGTGTTCAAAAGTCTTCGGAAGAAATCTGTCTTCAAGTGTTGGTGTCACACCCCGACTAATGCGGCGGAACATGCCGGGGCGCAACTAAGATTGTTCAAATGCACACGACACTATTAAAGTGACAATATTTAATCAACTCATTCATTTCATAACATGTTCTTACAAATACAAGAAAATAAATAGTTCTTAAATAATAACCTAACGGTCCAAAATAAAGTAACGTCTTTAAATCTTCAATCAACCGACAATCAAACCTGTAGCATTGCATAAAATATGTTTTGTCAACATGTATGCTGGTGAGCAATTCCATGACTT